>JASDQU010355586.1:0-11999 GCA_032191745.1 Picea mariana
TAAAGGAAGGACCTGGCAATTTCTCTAGTGGACGTAGCCCACACTGGGTGAACCATGTAAATCTGTGTCTCTCTTGTATTGTGTGTCTTCTGTGTTTTGTTTCTGCATTTGTTTTATTTTATTGCTCCGCGGTCCTGTTTTTCTAACATTCTTCTCCCAATCCCAATATTGCATTTATTGTTTCATCGACTCATAAAAAGTAAGTTACAATGTTCTCATCTTCCTTCATCTTTAATTGTTTGAACTGACCTCTGTAAGTTTGAAGCTTTGTTGCTTTGACTTTAAAGTTTGTCCCAAATCTCTTTAATGGATTTACAATGTGCAACTTTGGTGAATACCGATTCTCCAAGACCATTCAAAAGTGCATTTGTGGCTTTGGAATTATTTTGACTGAGTTTCACTGCTTTGTCATTTGTCGGCGGAACTGTTGGTGTTATGTATCCATCTACAATTGATTGTCAAATTTCAAATCCCTGTGCCTGTATATATGTCTTCATCCTTATGCTCCAAAATGCATACTTTTGTCCATCAAACTGTGGTATTCCATTTTTATACATGTTGTTTCTCTCCATGATCTACCTTTCAGTGGTTAAATTGATTTATGAAGGAACCTGCTCTGGTACCAATTGTTGGATTACTGAGAGGGGGGTTGAATTAGTAATAGAGCAATCTAATCCTTTTTAACCATAAAATGCAAGTGTTATATCAATGTAGCATTACCATCCAATATTTGAGTAAATAAACAATGAACAAATGAACAATCATACGCATACACAGTACACCATTGTTTTTACGTGGAAACCCAAAGTGGGAGAAAACCACAAAATGTTTTTTTTTTATATGTCTTGAAGAATTACATTCATTGGAAGCACCAACTTCCTTTGTTTTTCATCTGCAACTGGAAGGAGGTTCCAACCCCCTAGTTTATCAAGCTACAACCTGAGGGAAGTTCCAAATCCCCAGTTCTCTGGCTACAACCAGAAGGAGTATACAACCCCTCTATGTTCTTTTGCTACAACTGGAAGATGGCTACAACCACCTTTCCTTGCCCCGTCCAGCCGCCCTGACGTATAATTCGAATGATGGAACCACTATCACACTATCATTGTGAGATATACTAACGTAAACCTATATCAATCAACCTGCACCAAACAACATCTACCAATAACATGAACCATGCATTAACCATGCATCAACATGTACCTCAACCTGTAATCAACCTGTACCATAAACAAGCGCATCAACCATGCACCAACCTGTACCTCAACCTCAACCAAAATCCCTCATCAATTTCATCATCCAAATCTGGTTTGTAACTCTGTAATAGACATGGTGTATATGATCACATACCTTCAAACCTTCCTTAACTTTAACAACAAGAGACTAGCATTTTCATCAAACTTTACTTTAGTCTCACATGACTACTTTTGGATTAGTCAACAACCCTAACTTGAAATAATCATAACTATGTACATGTAATGAATAAAGATATGAAAATAGTACACAATGTTATTCATTTTGTTTTATGAAATTCCTCCAAGTGTCACTACTTGGAACCTCTCAAAAAAGAAATTATAACAGAAATGACATACCTTGTTGAATTCTGGCTTATTCTAGAGAGAGAAGTTGTAGAGCGTGCCTCGCACAGAATGTTTTCTGTATGGATCTAAAACTTGTACACAAAATAACACATATTGTACTCTAACCAACACATTTGGTCTTACTAAATTTGGATTTGTTTTGAAGAAGTTATGACGTTTTTACCCGAAACACTTGTTTTAGACTAGTTTCAGGACTAGCCACAAACCCTATTTTCCACGGAGTGTAACTCCAAAAATACAAAAACCCACAAGCTAAAATTTGTACCACAGTTACTTGGATATGTTTCCTCAATGGCCTCACAATTTCACAGTCTGAGTCATTCTAGAAAAAAAGTTATTTCGAAAATGATGAGATGACATGTAAACAGCATACCTTAGAAAGCATCATCAAAAGAATTTATCCTCCTTTGAATTTCGATCTTCTTTACTTCACCTTCCCTCTGAAATTTGGCTTAGATATCCTTTGGTTACCTCAGTCACCTGTAGCTATTCAATATGCTCAAGTGTGATTTAAATGAGAGATCCTTGCCTCTTATTTATACTTTCATGTAGCTTCCTTAGAAGCATCTTCTAGACCACTTTGTCCACATAGTCACCTATGTCCAACTTTGCCCAAATTGCCACTTGTCCATATATCCAATAGCCACTTGACTACTTAACCCATTTTCCTCATTTTAGGGTTAACCTTCTTATAACCACTTTCCATAATTAGAAAGTTATTTGTTTACTTTATTATTTAAATAATCCTCCTAGACTTTGTTACTTCACTTTATTATTTTAATAATCCTCTTTGACTTTGTCACTTCACTTTATTATTTAAATAATCCTCTTTGACTTTGTCACTTCACTTTATTATTTAAATAATTTATTCTTTGCAAGCACTTTGACTTATTTGACCTTTTGGGGCTTCAAGCCAGCATATGAGGGTCCTCCAACTTCATAAGGCCATAACTCTCAAACCGTGAGGAGTTATGTGATGTTCCACATACCACCAGAAATGGCATGACATGTACTATCCATCTAGAATAGTCTTACCTGCAAAGATATCAAAACTCATACCATTATACATAAAACAAACTTGGGTCCATTACCCAAATCTTTTTTCTATCGGAATTCGCTACCGGACTTTCTTAAAGGGTTGACATCAATGACAACCAACCCAATTAATCAAAAAATGTCACATTTACCCCAAAGAAAGCATTAAGGGCCGATGCAGCTTGATTTACATTTTCCTTAGGGTTTGGATCTGCTTTCCATTTGATATTTCTTTCAGATGTGTCTTGGCATGCTCCCAATCCCTCTCCTTTTCGCTTTGTCATCCTTTTCTCAATAGCTTTAGTATTGTGACTATAGTAATAATCTCCAACAACCATAACAACACATCCAATTGTCAATCCTGGAGATGTAAGTGAAACTCTACCTGGGATAGCTGCCAGGGGAGTACACTCTTCCAGTGGAATTGTGACCATACTAGTATTAGCGTCTATTACTACAATTGTGTTCAATTTCTCAGGTCCTTCCTCCTGGAATTTATCATCCTTCTCCTTTCCTTCCTTATCTCGAATGTCCAATAGCGTTCATTCCTCGTCTTCCTTCTCCTTCATCTCAATCTCTTTATCTGCTTGAGTTCTGTTTTTTTCCCTAGGGTTACCTGTCTCTTCTCCATTTCCCTCTGAAATTAGATCTTTACCTTTATTCATCTCAACATGTTTCTTCTCTGCTTCTTCTTTCTTTATATGTTGGTACTTCTCCTTGACTTCATCTTCTTTCCTTGATATTTCTGCCTCTTTCGACTCCCTTTCTAATTCCATGGCCTCTTGTTTCTCTTTATCTTGTTTGAGTAGTGTTTTGAACTATTCTTTCACCAAAACTATGTATGCATCTTCTTCTTTGTGAAGTTGTTCTTTGGCTAAGTCAGTCAATATTCTATCTAATACTTCTTTGAAATACAAGGATCCTCGGAAGATATCATCGGCATTGTTATCACATGAAAATTTGCACTTCGTCAAATCCCTCGGCCTCTTAGTGTTTTTGCGACAGTTTTATTTCCCCTCATCAATCCTTAGTCAACTTCGCTAGCCTTGAAAACCTACCTTGTGTTGTGTTGAGTAAGTTTATCTTTGTCATAAAACCTCCAACTCCTTTGTCATTTTTGTCAAACCTCTCATTTCCTTGCATCCAAGTTTTTCAAAGTTCTCAATTTTGATGTCAAGGTCTCCTATGCTTTCTCAATCTATTTCCAGGTCCTTTATGACAAAATCAAATAATTTTAAAATTATATTAAAAATATTTCTTATGCATCTATTTCCAGGTCCTTTATGACAAAATGGCTTTCCTTAATAAATTGAGTCTCGTTTATTTCTATAAAAAGGGGGAATTTAATATTTGATAATATCATTTTAAAATTATTTCAAATAATTTTAAAATTATATTTAAAAAAGTAAATGGGTTTATTTATTAAAAAGGAAGACCATATCATGTTTTATATAAAAACATTGGCTCTATACCCATCGGGCATCAAAACCCTACAAACAAGTTCAATGCTCGAATCTACACCAAGTCAGCGCTAAAGCGCCAAGACACCAAGGAGGAGTTGCGACGAACCCACGAGTCTGCACCTTTATGCACAACACGTCCAAAGGAGGCATAAACACTGGCTTCTATAAACAATTATATTAAATTCTCTCTGACCAATGTGGGATATATACCATATCTTAAAAAAAGCGCTCAAAGATAAGCATGTTGCAAGCAAAGCCAAATGCCAATTTTAAAGGGAGAGTGCCCGGGTATAAAAACCAGTCGTTGCCAAGAGCCCGGAGCCGAGGCCAATTGTTGAGTAGAGTGCCCACACCTGTCAACTACCAAAGAGCGACCAAATGTTAAGGTGCAGGTTCAGATATGAATCAAATAATAAACTTGTTATAAACTTGTTGTTATCCTAATGTAACTAATTCTTTTTTTGGTAGAATAGTTAGGCTCGACTCCTTTAGCATGGGAGTAGTCATTTTGTATATATTTTATGAATTTGATGAAGGAAATGGGGGTTGGCAAGAGTGTAGAAGAGACATTTTTTGGGGCATTTTGTAATTTTTCGAATTTTAAAGAAATATGAGTGAAAAAGTATAGAGCTACTTTTACGGGGGAATCTTGTGATGGTGGTCTGAAGTATGTGCCTTTCTTTATGTATGTGTCCTCTTGTTGTGTTTTTCATTTCATTTGTAGCTTGTAAATATACTTGATTGGAAATTAATGGTTTGGAATTTATTTGGTTCTAATGATCTAAATCAAGCAATTGAGTATTTTAATTTCCTCTAAAACACAGTCAGAATTCATCCTAGTTGATGTTGTGAATGTACTTATTTGTTTTTTCTCTTCTTCCATTATATTGCAATGATATTTTCACTAAAAGGCCATCATCTACCTAGCCTCTTATTCCTTGATAGCTCTAAAACTAGTCACTAATATTTCTCATTGCACTAAAATTGACTCCATGCCCAATGGTTCCTTTTTACCCCTGTCATCAATTCATTAAACTCACTCATTCACTAAAGACCTAGCCATTAAATTCATTGAATATTTATAGGAGAGAGCCCTCTCTGGGTTGGAAGGGATAGATTCCAACCTGCAAGTTGCTCTGTGGTTACCTCTATGACTTTCCTTTCACAACCAGGAAAATTACGGAGTGATAACATTTTGGCACCTTTGTCGGGGAGCAAAAGGATCCATTTTCCCCGAGAGAGAATGGCAAAGAATCATTAAGTTCTAGATCTGATTTCTGATGGTGAACATAGGTCAAACATAAGGTGGTTTTGTACCATTCACTTGGAAACTCCAATTATGCTTCAATCAGATTCAAAGACTCCACTGGAGGACAAGCTCATTTGACAGAAACATGGAGGGACAAAGGTCCAGGTATCAAAGTATAATTTTTTTCCAAGACATCTTACTCATTTTCATCAGTTACTTTGTATGTTTTCCTAAAATCATCAAAAGAATCTTCCATTGCTTTCTTCATTTAGATGATGACCATAAATATGTATTGGTATATCCTTTTATTAAAGTTGCATAACCTTCTTCTTGTATTGTTGATCTTGAACAAGATCCTATTGATGACCATATTCAATCTGATAAGCCTCAAGAGATCAAGGCTGATATTTCACCTTCTGTGAATAGTCTCATACCCTCCAAGATCCTTGACAAATATGGGCCTCTTAAACTGCCTTCTATCCTTCGTGATTTTCCAACAAAGCATTATAAGTACCTAGCTACGTTTGATGGAGAACTTGAGAAGCTTTCGGATGAAAATCACATCCAAGATTTTGAGCACTTCACAGATCTTTTTGAGATTGAATATGTTGATGTTTAAATGAGAACCTTTTCGTAATCACTGCAAGGGGATGTCAAGGAGTGGTTTAGACACTTACAGCACAAATCCATCAGCTCATGGGAGGAATTGAAAGATGTTTTTCTAAAATTATGAGGTGAGAGAAAGTCTTTGGATCAGTACCTTTCTGAGTTCAGTGCCATGAAGAGACGGAATAATGAAATAGTCTTTGTGTTTAATAGCAGGTTTTCCAGTTTGTATTATAAGATGCTTAAAAGGATCCAACCCTCTAAAGTTGCTTCCATGCTCAATTATACAACAACCTTCCATCCATACCTATATTCTATTCTGATGGAGAGGAGGTCTACTAACTTGCAACAAATGTTTAACGATGCAGGGGAAGTGGAAGATAACCTTCAAGCCTGTAGAAAACTTTCATATCAGATTGAGGATGAGGAGTTGGATGTTGAAGAATATGAGAGTGAACATGAACAAAAAGTAGTTTATTTGAATTTTGAGCAGAGGGTTAATAAGATCATACATTTTCTTGAAGTTTTTAATGCTCATGTTTTTGCAAAAGATTATATTCCACCTATTGAAGAAGAAGTTGTTGGCCCAAATTGTTTTGTCGTTGATTTGAATTTTGATTCCTTTCACCATGAGCAGAGAATTGATTACACCATGATTTTTTTCAAAATTTTCAATGAAGAATGTCATGAAAGTGAGTCTGTAGATTGGAATGAGGAAGAGCAAGTTGTTGTCCCAATTTTTATGTTTGATGACATTGCAGAGTTTTCTGATCTGCCTAAATATGATGAATATGACGATGATTATGATCTTGAATCTCTAGAGCAGCCTGTTGCATGTTCTCCATTAGGAAATGATTCTTTTCAGCAGTTTAAGGAAAGAAATCAGCTTGCATATTCCAGTTATGATAACGATGAACATGAGGAATGTACCAAATCGGATGAAGGAAACACTCTGCCCTTGTGCATTTCTTCATTCCAATTGTTGAAGGAGAATTTTCACAGTGTTATGAGGCAACAATCTTATCATGTGTTACACGACCCTGTAGCATGTTATTTGGAGGATTTATGTAGTCAAAGTTTGCATCCATTGGTCAATTGTTAGTCTAAAAGTGAAAATGATTATGAGCTCGTGTCAAAACCAGCCATGTCATTTTTTCCAACAGGGGTTTCATTGCAGCAATTTACTAAAGATTTTCAACCCTTTTATGACAGTCAACAGTTTAAATTACTTGGAAGCAGGAAAGCAGATGAAGAGGTGGATTCATGGTATGTAAACCACCTGGAGTAGAGTCACAATATGTTGGATGAGTTGGACATCAATTTTCATTCATTTCATGATCCTTTTGCATCATGCTTGCATACAGTAAACAATCCTAAGGTTTCATATTTTATTAAATTTCAATTTGTTTGCAAGTTCTCAGATGAGTTGTCATTAAGTAGGTCTTTCATTTTTCTCTTGAAGAAATGCATGCAAGGATTTCAACCAATGGACAAAGGGTTTGCATCGTTGCACTAGGTCTATGATTTCACTTGACCAAGCAACTCATGATTTGGTTAGTAGGTGGGAGCATTTTGAATAAGCTCATGTTTGAGCATCTTTTCAGCAGTGTGCAACTTGTTTTCATTCTTAGTTTGCAGTTTGCAGTCAGCAGTGTGCGGTAGCTTCAGTTTGGATTGCAGTTTGGTTTCAGTTGAAGAGAAGGTCACAGGTCAGAGCAGATTGCAGTCTTCGAATTGGAAGCAACCCAATGGATCATGCACCTGGTCAGCGGGTTATTTGCAGCCTCGCAGGGAGGACACCATCCCCATTGGAGCCAATGTTATCACATGTAAATTTTCACTTCGTCAAATCCCTCAACCTCTTGGTGTTTTTGCGACACTTCTATTTACCCTCATCAATCCTTAGTCAACTTCACCATCCTTGAAAACCTTGTGTCATGTTGAATAAGTTTATCTTGGTCATAAAACTTTCAACTCCTTTGTCATTTTTTTCAAACCTCTCCTCTCCATGCATCCAAGTTTGTCAAAGTTCTCTAAATTTTGAAGTCAAGATCTCCTATGCTTTCTCAATCTATTCCCAGGTCCTTTATGATGAAATGTCTTTCTTTTATTAAATTGAGCCTCATTTATTTCTATAAAAAGGGTAATTTAATATTTGATAATATCATTTTAAAATTATATTGAAAATATTTTAAAAAGAATGGGTTGTATTTATTAAAAAGGAATACCATATCATGTTTTATATAAAAATATTGACTCTATACCCGACGAGCATCAAATCCGGACACACATGCTCAATGATCGAATCTACACCAAGTTAGTGCCCAAGCGTCTAGCCCCATGACGGAGCCACAACAAACCCACGAGTATACACCTTTATGCACAACTCATCGACGTATGGCATAAACATCGACTTATATAAACAATTACATTACATTCTCTATGGCCAATGTGGGATATATCCCATATCTAAAAAAAGCGCTCAAAGATAATCGTGCTGCGAGCAAATCCAAATGCTAATTTCAAAGGGAGATTGCTCGCGTATAAAAACCAGTCGTTGCCAAGAGCCCGGAGCTTAGGCCAATTGTTGAGTAGAGTGCCCACACCTTTCAAATGATAAGGAGAGACCAACTGTTAAGGCGCAAGTTCAGATATGAATCAAATGATAAAGGAAAACATTGACATCACATTTCATTATAACAAGATTTAATGCAGACTACACTCATGAAATTAAATTCAAGCTCTGCTACTCTAAAGCATTTGGAGTTTTGAGATTAAGAGAAAAGGTCAATGTTTTGAAGGGAGGAAATGGTTCCAGAGTTTAGCATCGTCAGTTGGAATGAAAGTATAACAGTCAGCAATCTTCAGACATTTTGCAGTAATCAGACAAGAGAAGAAAGGTTCAAAAAAGTACTCGTTGTGAAAGTGTTGAAGCAAGCAGTTTTGCATCGAACTCTCTTGCTACGCTATGAAAGTGACAAAGAGTACCAGATCAATGCTTGAATTGAACTCCAGTTATATCCAACTGTCCCGCATGGTCCACATAAGCTTCTAGTTTCGATGGCATCTTGATAAAGATGCATATTTTCAAGATTGTAAATATTGTAATGTATTTAATGTGATCAAACTGATCCCTATTTCCTAGCAAG
Source organism: Picea mariana (assembly GCA_032191745.1). NCBI lineage: Eukaryota > Viridiplantae > Streptophyta > Pinopsida > Pinales > Pinaceae > Picea > Picea mariana. The sequence continues at coordinate 9,104 of JASDQU010355586.1, forward strand.
CAGTTCTAAACTTGTTGCTATCCTAATGTAACTAAGTCTTTCTTTGCTAGATTAGTTAGGCTTGACTCCTTTAGCATGGGAGTAGTCATTGTGTATACATTTTATGAATTTGATGAAGGAAAGGAGGGTTGGCAAGAGCGTAGAAGAGACATTTTTTTGGGCATTTTGTAATTTTCCGAATTTTAAAGAAATATCAGTGCAGAAGTACAGAGCTACTCTTACTAAGGATTATTGTGATGGTGGTCTGAAGTATGTGCCTTTCTTTATGTATGTGTCCTCTTGTTTTATTTTTCATTTCATCTATAACCTGCAAATATACTTGATTGGAAATTAATGGTTTGGAATTCATTTAGGTTTGATTCTCTAAATAAAGCAATTGAGTATTTTAATCTACTCCAAAACACAGTCAGAATTCATCCTAGTTGATGCTCTGAATGGAGTTTTCTTTTTCTCTTCTTCCATTATATTGCAACGATATTTTGACTGAAAAGCCATCATCTACCTATCCTCTGCTTCCTTGATAGCTCTAAAACTAGTCACTGATAGTTCCCATTGCACTAAACTTGACTCCATGCCCAATGGTTCCTTTTCACTGCTGTCATCAACTCATTAAACTCACTCATTCACTGAAGACCTAGCCATTGAATTCATTGAATATTTGTAGGAGAGATCCCTCTCTGGGTTGGAAGGGCTAGATTCCAACCCGAAAGTTGGTCTGTGGTTTCCTCTGTGACTTTGCTTTCACAGCTGGGAAAATTACGTAGTGATAACAAGCATAATTGGCCTCGTGGACTATTTGTTGTACTATATTCATAGCCTTTATATGCTCATATATTATATTTTGGGCATCATGTCCTTTCTCGTTTCCAGTACATAAACATATATGTTTTAGAACTTCAGCTTCCTTTTTAGCATGTTTCTTATTCAATAGGGAGAATTGGCCTATGTGTAGAGGGAAATTTGGCAAATATATTTTATTTTTCTCTGATAAGTATGCAATGACCCCCTTTTTTTATGTCTGCTAGGCTACTTCTTTGGCCAACAACTTATCAAGTACATATTTGGGCAACAAATGAGGTGGCCCTCTGGCTCCAAATATCCTGGCATAGGTGTAGTATTTCTTCATGTACCAATCTCTTATCCCCTTTAAAGCTTTGATGACCTCTGGGGATATTCGGTGTGCATGAAACCCAAAAATTACTTTGTGTAAAGGATCTAGGAAGTTATCACATATATCATATAGGTTTTATTTACATTTCACCTCCCATAGCTGAGAATTGTACACATGAATTGGGGGGTGGCTTGGATTCTAAGCCTAGTTTTGATGGAAATATCATGTTGGCATTGATGTCAACATGAATAAACCATAGTAGAGTATGACATGGAACTGTAGTAAAAGTTACATGAATACTGAGTTACAAGAATGTAGTGGACTACAGGAATAGAGGGGATCGCATGGTCGTGCACTTTAAAAGAATGAAATAATGAAAATGAAAGAATGAGACAATTTCAATTACTACAGTGGTTGAGTTGAGTTTGATAGTGACTATATATTCTGTTGAGACAAGATCGTGATGAACATAATGAATACTAACGAGTCTCCCTCTTGAATGCTTTCTCATGCACTATCATTTCAAAGTGTAGTCGAAGGGAAATTTGTTCATGCAACACCGAGAACCCTTCAAACCCAAACAATTTTTTCATCATTTCTTGCCAGGTCGAAGTTGGAAGACCCTTCAAACCCAAACAATTTCCAGCAACCACCAATGGTTAGATCCACTAAGGCAATGAATTGTTGAATAAATTGTCATTGATGTCAAAGGTTAGTAAGTGATCAAATATATGTCAAAGTTTAATAAGTGATTAAATATAAATGTGACCTTGGTATCACTTTAATAAATACAAAAGTGAAAACGGAGTTTACACAAAAGTGAAAATGAAAGTGGATTAAATATAAATATGACTTTAATAAATAATAAAAGTTGAAAAGTTAGGTGGAAGTGGAGTTTACGTAAAAGATGAGTAAATATGAAAGTGGAATAAAGAAAAAGGTAAAAGTGAAATTGGATTAAAGAAAAAGGGTAAAAGTGAAATAACACATTGTATTTGCAAACCATGGTGGTATTTACCTATGGTGAGGTAAAAAGTGAATTAAATCATGATAGTCAAAATCTATTGACTAGGGGTGATTTTAAGAACCCCCCCTAAATTTATATGTATAATAAATGGGCGAATCTCCATGATACATAGGAAAAATTGAAGGTTATTTTATCAATTATATAATATGTATATATAATTTTTTGGCGAATCTTTTAGTCACTTATATAATCTTGTAAAATCTTGGCGAATATTTCACTTAACTATAAAACCTTGTAATGTTTTGGCGAATTTCTTGATAAAGTATAAAACCATATATAATAATAGGAAAATGTATTCGTTAAACTGTAATATACTCATTTTACATATTTGTAAAAAGAAACATAATTTGTCCATCCTTTAGACAATGTTGCAAGCATTAGGGGTTATGTTTGTCAAGGTTCTCACTGTATACTCTTGCATATCCCTCCATCAGTTTTGATGATATTTCACCAAAAAGTTCATATGTGTTGATCCTGACCACCACTTCTGTCAAGCTCAGGATATATTAATATTTTCTCTACCACTTCCATTGCGGACTATTTATTACTAATTCATTGATTATGAAAGGACCCTTCAAACAATTTCATCATAGATGATAGGATGTTCTTAAATGGGAGCGCACATAATTCTATCCATCAATAACTCCAAAAGTATTATAACATTGATAGGTCGTATTCCATGCATGACTTCCTCTCTAATCATCCATTTGTACTAAAAAAGGACCCCTTTCCGAGGAAGAGAAGTCTCTTTTACCCCT
>JASDQU010355587.1:0-11999 GCA_032191745.1 Picea mariana
CATGGAGGGTCATTTGTCGATGATCGATTGTGAGAAACTCTCTTGTAAAATCTCTTTGTAATCTTTTTCTTTGCATTCATAAACTGCTCCAAGTGGTCGCGTTGGTTGGGGCTGTGGATGTTTCCCCGTAGGGGTTTTACCATGTGAAAACATCGGCGTGTTGATCTTTGATCTGGTTATGTGAGTGGTTACTGAAGGTGTTCATCCTCTGTTGGAATACCTGTGTTGTCGAACAGAAATGACACTTAACAGAGTGGAAACAAGTGATTGTTTATTCATTTAGGGGAATGTTTTAAAATATTAATTGGGTAAATGCGAAGAATAGAGCTCCTCTACAGGTTGTTTGGGAATGCCTACTGTCTTGTTTGGATGAAATTGTGTTAAATATTTGATTACAAACAATCAACAAGTCAATGCACAAAATTAATTGTTATGCACAGTAGTTTCATTTGATTACATTGATTATTTGGTTGGTGTTATTTCCTTTTACAAAATGGTTTTATGGATTACTTAATTAATTTTATGAAAAATGACTGCTCTCTTTCCCTGCCATTATTTCACTTTTTTCCAATTACAACCCCCTCGCCTTCCCACATTCATTTTTCACACCCTGTTCTAAAATTTAATTATAGTCAAGAAGAATTTTGTATTGAAGCAGTTTGTAATCACAGTTTCTTGGTTGATCATAGTGATATTTTCTTCAATTTCATTTCAGTTAATTGTTTATTGTCTTTGAGCAGTAACCATGTTTCTTTTCCCTCTCATTTTATCATTTTTCGGTCAATACAAACCCATAGCATATCCTAGAACCTTTTTTCACCCCCTGCTCATCGATAATAGTTAAGAAATTTGTATGGATTGGATTGCATGAGTCTGATATGTTCCTGAGCCAAAATCTATTTCATATTTCCAAAGATTTGTCATGTATGGTTGTAAAGGAAATATTTTCTAATCAATCATGTATGCAGAAATGAACTTCCTCAGCTAAGGTATCCATGGAAGAAGCAATTGAGGGAGAGGTAATTGAAAAATGAGGCCCACCATGCCCTTGAAAAAGGAAAAGTCATTGTTGCCCCTTCCTCACCCTCTAATGGATCTAATAAATTGGTGTCTTCCTTAATGAATTTGAGGGACGATTGTTCTCAAGTGATCAACGAGATTAGGCCTAAAGGCTTAGTGTGGCCAAAGGCAAATTCAGAAAAATCAAAGGGTGACAACAACAATCAAGGAAATATTGCATCTCAGAGTGGGAAATATGGTTTTTGAGTTTTTATGTTATTTATTGTTGATGACAGTTGACTTCAAAAGTTTTGGACAACATGTTTTATTTGGATATATGAGAAATCTATTTTTTTGAAAATAATTTAAAATATCTTTAGATAAATTGTCAAATGTTAATTTGATGATGGGAGTCAAGGAGGGATGGTTTGCTTAATTAATTAGTATGTTACGATTGTTAAGAGATAAAGGGAGTCACAAGGGGTCCCACCTACTAGTTATTATTTATTTATAACCCTTATTATGATTATTAATTTTCCCCATAACTAAACAGTTGGTTGAGTCTTTTAATTAACTTAACTAATGAGGTGGTTCAACTACTTCAACCAATTCTAATTTTCTTAAAGGAAAAAGGAAAGGGAGGAGCAAGAGAGAGATAGAAGGAGAATAGTACTAAGGTTTTCTCTTTGAGTGTATGCTGAGATAGTTCAGTTTTCATTCATTCCTTAATTTATCACAAGCCTAATTCTTTTTTATGATAGAAAGGTCTTATTGTAGACAACAAGATTTAGGGTTGAATTACATCATTTAGACACTTTTTTTTCAGAGGTGTTGATATATATTTGATAGTATGTGTAGACTTGTCTATTTGTGAATTAGTTTTCATGACTGACAAAGGCTATTGTGCAGAGTCGAGCAGGTAACAATCTGTGGCAAGATGATCCATATTTGAGATTTCATTTTTTTATTTTCTGTTAGAGGTCCTTTTGTATGTTCCATTGGGGATGTCTAAATTTGACTTTGGTCTAAAATTTCTTCATGAAGTTTTGTAAAGAGAATGACTCTTTTATGAAGTGGAATGAAATAAAGAATTGATTTATGTCTCATATGTCTTGATTATCATCTTCGTGTCTTTACTTTTGTCTCTACATTTATTTCAGCAACTGTTATATTCAGAAAATCATATTAAAATGAATTTTCCAGCAAGCTTTTAATTGTGAAAAAGACTATCCTAAGCACTTGTAAAAAATCCCTTTGAGTTAGGATTTTATTTTTGATGGATATAAACATAGGGTAATATTCCCGTATATTTTTCTTTAGCCAAGCAGAATCTGAAAATGCTTGAGTAAGATCATCTCATATCTTTTCCTCAACAATGTGTACAACCCCAATTTTCTATTAGTGGGCTTACAAATTGAGCACAACATGCACCCCTTTGCATATTTTGTTACAATTTCTTTCATCCGAGGCTAGTAAAAAAACCTCTGCGAATGAGTTAAATTTTTTCCTACCCCAAAATGCCCAGATACAAGAGAAGTATGATCTTCTCGAATCACATGGAATCTTTCACCTATAGGAATACAAAGCTTGCCAAAATGGTAGAGTAACTTTCCCTACAAATGATAGTTCTCCACCTGCGAGCCATGGGTTGGCCTCTCATATAAATATTTGAAATCTTCATCATCAACATATTATTCAACATAGTTATCATGATATAAAGAAGCATTTTTCAACACAATAGATGCAGAGATGGGAGGTCTAGAAAGCATATCCTAAAACTTGTTGTTTATGCCTTTTTTGTATCTGATAACTAGATGGAACTATTGCAAGAATCCCATCCACTTGTAGTGTCTTGACTATTGAATCTTAGTTTGTGACTAGAGGTATTGTAAGGGTTGGTGATTAGTGTGTATGATCATTTTCTTTCCCATCAAGTAGTGTTTCCATTTCTTCACGCCTTGTACCAATGCATACAACTCTTTGTCATATGTAGGATAATTACAAACAACCTTAGAAAAAGTTTAAAAGTGAAAGAAAATGGGATTACATTGTTTCATTAGGATTTCTCCCATGGCATATGCGCTAGCATCAATTTCAATATCAAATGATTTTTGTAGGTAAGGTATAATTAGCACTAGTGTGGTGCTGATATTTTCCTTCAAAGTGTCAAAGGATTTTCATTGTCTTCCTCCCCACTGGAAGAGTTGTTTCACATTGGTTAAGGAATGCAAAGGAGATGCAATGTAGGAGAGGTTAGCAATGAACTTTGTCCAATACTGAACTACCCCTAAGAAGCTTCTAACTTCTGTAGTTGATGTTGGATTAGGCCAGTTTACAATGACTTCAACTTGGGAGGGATCTATATTTAGTTGACCACCTCCTACAATATGACCTAAGTAAACCAATCAGGTTTTTCCAAATTCACATTTGGACATTTTTACATACACTTTCTTTACATGCATTACATGTTCTTCCCAAGTTATACTAAAAATAAGGATATCATCTAAGTATACAATTACAAATTCATCTAAGAATGGTCAAAATACATCATTTATTACACGCATGAAAGTTTTTGGGGAATTGCAAAGCCCAAATGGCATCACTAACCACTCAAATAGACCCTACTTGGTTTTGAAGGAGGTCTTCCATATATCATTTTTAACAACCCTAGTCTGATGGTAGCCACTCCATAAATCCAACTTAGTGAAATAAACAACATTCTTTAATTGATCAAGTAAATCATCTATATGAGGAATAGGGTATCGATTTTTCACCATGATTTTGTTGAGATTTCAGTAATCAACACACATCATTCATTCTCCATCCTTCTTCGTCACCAACAAAATTGGAGATCCACATGGAGAAGAGTTATTCCTTATGACTCCTTGGTCTAGCAAGTCTTGTACTTGTTTCTTTACCTCTACCATTTCCACAACTGACTTCTGGTACATGCCCACATTTGGAAGAGAGGCATATTATTGGAGATGTATCTCATGTTGAATCTCCCTCTTGGGGGGAAATCCACCTGGTTCCTGAAAGATATCATCATAGTTAGAGATAACATTAATTATTTCATCTTTATGTGAGGGAATGCATCCTTGGAAAGAATCATATGTCTCCACACATTTTTTTCTCACGACCATGAGCACATATATCTTATTAGTGTTGATTAGTCTTTTCATCTTCCTTGCACTAACAATGGTTGAATAAAACTTCATACTGTGAGCTATAATAATGTACTCCACTCCATATTTTGTGAGATGGTATTTATTCTCATGTCTAAAGAATATTACATTTCTATCATAAATATATGTTCTTCCCAAAACTATTCCACAGATATCGAGTGGGACAACATCCAAATCTACCTCATCTATCAACTTTGAAGCAATGGAAAATCTAACTTCACACTGCTTGGTGACATTTATTTTTGCATTGTCGCACAACCAACCAAAAGAATAAGGTTTAGGATGATGTGTTTTTTTTAAGATGAACTTTTTAACAATGGTTTCTGAGATTAAATTAAATTGAGAACCCGAATCAAATAGATTATCAATCTTTGTGTGTTTAGATACAACTCTTATAAGAAACAATTAACTTCTTCTTCTTTCATTATCATGAGATTTACTTGTAGAACTTGAACCAACGTGAAAGGAATTTTCACCTTGTACTCCAATGGTTGTAATCCTCATTTTGTCACCCGAATCAAAACCAAGATCATGTTGCATTGTAGCAACCATTTTATGTTTCCCTTTTCCTCCAGATTTATTCGGTCTTAACTATGGATGTATCTTTCAGTAGTGTTCATCATCATGCCCATATTTATTGTAATGAGTGCAAGAGGAATTTCCTTCCTTATTCTCTATTGTCCCTGTCTTCTTTTCGTTTCCTTTATTTTTGAACTTGTTGTTTTGAAACTTGGTAGGTTTCTTTGTCTAATCTTCATGTACATTATTTCTCGTGTTTTCAAGGTGAGTCACTTGCACACACACCTCATCTATATTACTGGGATTAAACAACAATAATTTTTTACGAATGTAACCGTGAAGTGCACCAATGTATTTCATCAAAGTCTCATGTGAATCTAAAGGAATATTCAATGCCAAAGCCTTTTTCCTAAATTCTTCTGTGAAACTTTGAACACTTTGACCTTTTCCCTGTCTCATTTTTTTCCATTCCATCATGGATTTTTGCAAATAACCCAATGGATATAATTTATTTCTTAAAGAAGATTTGAATTCTGACCATGAGGAAAGAATCTTACTAGTTTTTCTCCTATCTTGAATATTTCTCTCCCACCATATGAGAGATGTTCCTTCCAACCGAAGAGAGGCCAGTTGTACTTTCATTTCCTATTCTTCTGTCTATTGTATCCAATAATACATTTCAACCTGTCAAATCTAATTATCTAATATTTTTGAATTAACTTCTCCACTAAACATAGGTAAATCAAATTTGAGATTTAGTTTCAACAATGGCCTTTTAAAAGAAACTTTTTGATGGGAATTAGAATAATGAGAATGATGGGAATTAGAATAATGAGAATGATGAGAATGATTGGAAGAAGAAGAGATTGAACTTGAAGATGAATATGGAGATTTAGGAGGATCCCCTCAATTTCCTTGGTTCACTAAAGCGTCATCCTCTACTTTTGTTTCCTTCTTTTCCACTCTCTCTTCATAATATGCATACAATATTTCTACCATGTCTGACATCTGGTAGAAGATATTTTAAAAATTATTCTCATGCTCAACACGTCTCTCTTCATCCCCCATTTTTCTTCCTTGAGTTGCACATGCAATCTATGGGTTGAAAGTCTTGAGTTTTCTTTCGCCTTCTTTGAGCTTGGCCCTAGTAAGCATTCACACTCACAATTCAATTCAAAGAACACTACTATGATACCAACATGATCCATGATATTTTATTCAATGAAAATTATGTGAATTTAATTAAAGACTGTAAACAAATCTTATGTGAAACAATAATAAAGAAGGGGGAAATATTAAGAAAAGATGAGATAAATGAGCAAGAACAAAACAACTTGATAACCAATTCTGTCCAACAATGGACTACATCTCTGGGCCCTCTTCAAAGTGGAGATGCTTTATATTATCTCAGCAATAAATTGGCATAAATTACATGGATATAACATGAAAATGAAAATGGCCTAAAAATTCGTTGTCCAAATGTTGAATCAGACTACATTCGTGGCGAGGAGTAGTGCAAAATCGACTATCAAATCTCCAAAATATGACATTTTCACCTCCAGGCCCCTCCTGGTCTCTCTGCCTCAAATTTCATGCCACTAAAATCCATACATAACCTACAATAAATGCCTCCTGCATAGAAAATATTTCATGTATTGTAACTAGGCATGGACCCATCGACTCGATGATAAACTAGGTTTATATTGAAATTTGTGGGAAGACTTTACCAAGTCTGTGGCTTGATCCATTTTCAAGTGGATGTACTATTAAGATTTTGTGGTTGGGGAGACCTAGGGTCAAACCCACGGGCTCCCCTCCCTTTTTGGTATGATATGGTTTGTTATACATATAGTTGTAACAACTACGTGGAATTACCCTGGTCGATGAACATATATATACCATATTCTTTGTTATAGTTCCAAACCCCCATCAAGTTTTAGTATCGTCGTTTGGATCTGGCACAATATCCCTTGATGTGATTCCTGCACAAAATACAATTGTTGAACTTTTCTTAAATGCTTGTCAATGGAATGTGGGCTACTGACATGGGTGTCCACCGACCCTGCCTTTATATTTTTTATTTGTTTGACCTCCAACCCCCATTGGGCATTTAAATGGTTCCACATGGCACATGATGATTGGGCCACATGGTGCCATACTATTCATTGAATATGATGAGTCACGAGCTAACTCAACTTCCACTTGTCTCAGTTTCTAGAGGACATGTGGTGGCTCTTGGGTGGTTCCACGTGTCACCTCATTATTGACTCACTTGGCCACTGAATCTGCCAAATCAACATGCCACATGGTAGACTGTCATATTGTGACGTCAACACACTAATGTCAACANTATATTCATCCAAACTCTGTTTGAGGTGTCATTTACGTCATTGGAAATCTCTCGACAAGATCTTAGACTTGGTACCATTTTTCTAATATTTGAAGACTTTAAATTTTTGTCCTTTTAGATCCTCTTGGATCATGAAGGAAGCTACAATTCCCTATATTCTCCAGCTCCTACTATAATGAGGATCCAATCCCTTGATTTACAAGCTCCAACTTGAAGGAAGCTCCAAATCCTTGTATTCTCGACCTCCAACCCCTTGATTTACATGCTCCAACCTGAAAAAACATCCAACTCTCTATATTCTTCATCTCTAACTAGAAGGAGGATCCAGCCCCTTAGTTTAAATGAACCAACCTGAAGGAAACTTCGATCTCCTTCCTTTCAACACCCTTCCACCCTAAAATATAAATGGAGACTCAACCTATCACTGAAACTGTCATTGATAATCAACCTATCACTATCACTAATAATCAACCTATAACTATCACTAATAATCAATATGTCATTGATAATCTATCTTTCACTAATAATCAACCTATCACTAATAATTTCATTGATATTGATACATCATCATCATCAAAAAACATATCCATTCACATAAACCATATGCCAAGATCACCAAGAACATATTTCAAAACACATGCCCAACATCACCAAGATATGATTCAAACCATGTACCAAATATGTGCCAAAATATTCCTCAAACGTGTGCCATAACATCCATGATAAACCATAAACCATGTACCAAATATATACCTCAAATCATATGCCCAATATCACCAACATATGTCTCTAGCCATGTGCAAAAGACTCTCCAAAATAGGTCTCAAGCATATACTAGAACATCAAGATATAACCCTAAAAAACACATATAAAGACATATCTTTAATCATGTAACAACCTGGTGCATAAGATCTATGCTCATCATACCTTCCTCAAATTCAACATCATCAAACCGGGTCTACTTAGAAACTGGTTCCACATAGAAACTGGGTCCATATAGACTGTCACTATTGTTGTCACTGTTTTTGTCACTGCTTCTATCACTATCATTGATACATCAGATTGGGTCCACATAGAATATGGGTCCACACAAATATCCTAGGTCCACTTGGGTCCACATATAAATCCCAAAATCACTTCTTAAATTTATCTCGAACACATGTTTGGGACTAGTTTTTGGATTAGTCACAAACCCTAACTTTCAACAAGAATAACTTTGTACTTGTATTGAATCAAGGTCTGAAAATTGTACCCAATATTCTTTGATATATTCTCTGAAATTTCTCCAATTTTCTCCTCTTTTTTCGTCACTAAAAAGGATATATAGTGAAAATTACATACCTTCTTGAATTTTGACCTATTATGAAGAGCTAACTTGTGCCATATGTCATGCACTCAATATTTGATATCTGATTCTAAAACTCACACATAGAATACTATAGAATGTATTATTTCCAATGAAATCAGTCTCATAGAATTTGGATATTCTAAGAAGAGGTTATGATTTTTTTACTTGGAACACTTGTTTGAGACTAGTTAGAAGACTAGTAAAAAACTGTATCTTCCACAAAGTATACCTCCAAACATACAATGATCCAGAAGCTAAATTTTTTACCATAGGTACCTTGATATGTCTTCTCAAAATCCTCCATGTTTCATTATATCACTCATTATATAAAACAAATTATAGTGAAAATGGTAATATGACCTTTAAAAAACATACCTTAGAACACATCATCACAAGACTTCATCCTCCCTTGGAATTTCCCCCTTCTTCACTTCATCTTCACTCCAAAATTCAACGCCAAGATTGTGCTAAGAGACCACAAGATTGAATTATTGAAAATAGAGGTTCTTAATATTTATTTATACTTTTCCAAGTACCTCCTTTACTTGAATTTAGAGACAACTTGTAACTTCTTCGACCATACTTCTAGGTTTTCATCTTTAAGAGGGCATAAATTCTCAACCATGAGGAACCATGTGGCCTGCCACATACTGTTGGAAACAACATGAGGATGAATATCAATCTATGGTGGTTTTTTATTCAATCACAATGTCCTTCATACTCTTTTTCTCTAATCAACTTTAGGCTTCATGACCACACCTTCGAGGCTTTTTAACCACTTAGCCATATTTCAAGGGCTTCTTGTAGACTTCAGGTATTCTTAACCACTTAACCACTTATCCATATTTCTAGGTATTCTTGTAGACTTCTTCAAATCATCTTCCCTTGACGACCATGCTTAAAGATATGCCACAAGGGGACCACTTTGGAGACTTCTTCAAATGAACCCATTACTTCTAGAGGCTTCTAGACTTCTTCTAGGGTTGATGTCACCCATTACTTCTAGGGGCTTATGTACTTCTTCTAGGGTTAACATCAATGACAACCAACTTTCCAAAAACTGCTCCATGACGAAAAAACTTATATTTCAATGGAAAAGTATTTGCATAAAGATCCTTAACATAAATCCAACATGAGATAGGCTTACCTTTATCCTTAGGAGAATATAGCTTCTTGGCCTTATCCTTTCCAATATTGTTAAATGACTTCGCCTTTCGCTTGTATTTTTTCTTGTTATTTCCATGTTGCTTCTCACCTTGAGCATCCTCACCAGTTCTTAGACCATTTTTCTCCTCTACCTTGTATTCCAACAATTTATCCATTATGGTGATGCTTTCTACAAGGGTATGCAAATTTTTTCATCTCATGTGACCAAGGTTGTAGCCTGTTCATAAAATGGAACAACCTTTCTTCTTCTAGAATATCCTTTATTTCCATCATAAGGCTTGAAAACTCCTAGATATGTGATTGGATCAATCCTAAATGATTGAGAGCCAACAAATGACTTTGTGTGATCCAAGAATAGTTCCCTAGCCCAAACTAACCCTTCAAGGTAAATTTCATCTCTCCCCAATTTCTAGTCTTCTCTCTAGTGTGCCCAACAACTAAGTCCTCTATTTGGTTCCTCCACTAGAGCTTCATGGTATCTATCAAGAAAATTGTAGTAACTTTCACCTTGGTTTCGTTGAAACTTCCATTCATTTTCTTTGAATATTTCTCAACTTCCCAGAAGAAGTTACCAAGCACCTTAGCATTGATGATGTCATCATATGATTTTGGTTCTTTAATATTTATCCAAATAGGAATTGACAAACTTTTCCCACTAATAATAGCTCACTGCAATATGTTTATGGTGTCTTTCTAATCTTTGATTCATTCCATAGAAGAGTTCAACAAATGTTTTGTTGTCTTCAAATGATCCTTCATGTTTGGGTTCATGTCCATAGACAAAAAGTCTATGGTTTTGTGTCATTCCTCCATAGTAGGTTTGACATTATAGCACATGTGAATCATATCTTCCTTCAAGGACTTATACTTCTTACCATGCTACAAAGGGAGGATTCCATCTTCTCAACAACCTTCTCCACATTCATAATTTTTTTACACACCCTTGGAGTCTTTGGATCATTTCCTCGATCACTATCCTCCACATGTGAATTGGCCATCATGACCACATCATGACCCACTGAGGTTCTTGGAAAATTGAATAGGGACATGTTGTCCCATTCCAAGTTTGTCACTTGTTTGCTAGAGTGCCCAAACTACCCCAAAGTCAAATATGTGGACACAATTTCTTAGATACCAACTGCCATGGACCTGCAGTCGACCCCCCAAAAAATTCCAAGACTTGGTGCACCCAAGTGGTTATGGAACCTACAGTCATGCAACACCACATTGTCTCAACCATAATGGCTTGATCAACCTGCACCTACTACAACCAAAGTAGACCTCTTCCCTCAAAGCTTACCCATAACTTCGCTTTAAGATAAAATAGTTAGATGCACCAAGTCGACACCAAGTCCTACTCAACTTAGATTCTACAACAATCACACTACGCCAACTCCAATTTCAAATTAGTTTAAAACAACATTTATACTTTGCCAATTCAAGCACTTAGGAAATATAAGTGTACATGGAACCATAACATTCAATACATACAAAACATCCCCACAAGACAACACATGTGGATGGGTGGAACCCAATGTAGGTGCCTAAAAACTTTGTTATATATCTATATAATAATGTTATATGATACAATGGGGAGCATGGCCTCCAACATGTAGTTCAATTATAGAATTTACAAAGAAACCAAACAACTTCCTCATGCCAAAATTGTCCCCAAACTTGTACAAACCAACCCTTGAAGCATCAACAATCCTACCTCTTGTAGGTCCTATTCCATATTCATCCTTTATACAATCTAAGTTGACTTTCCATGCCAAACGCTTGAACAAGACTACCACATATCTCCTTGGATGACTCTTTCCACTTGCTTCCTTACTTCATGCCTTATTTTTTGTCTTAGCTCATTAGGCATCCTCATACTTATACGAGCCTTTCCTATCACTTGGCAGGTCACATAGTATCAAATGGAACCAAGTTCACCTGAAGGAAATGTCCATCAAACCATCCAATTCCCATCAGGTCCACCTCCAAGTATCTTAGTTTCATCCACACCTAGGTTGTTTACATCCATATCAACTCTATCGAAGGAAACTCTAATAACATTCAAGGCATAGGTTCTCGATGTGTCCACAATTATGGTCCGTTATGTTGGAAATGTTTAACATGTAGCATATTCTTGTCATTGATGGCAAGTACAGCAATGAAGATGGCATGGATACAGGAAGAATGTACAAAGGATTGTTGGCATGTTTTATAGGCAGTGTAGACTTGTCATTGATGGAAAGTACAGTAGTGATGATGGCTTAAGTACAACAGTGAAGATGGCAGGATCAGAGTGTGCATGTGAAGACTCTGCAGAGGCACAGAAGTCGAAGAATCCCTTGGGGATTCGAATGTGAAAGCTCAGGAGGAACAACGTCGAGGAGCACGCACACAGAAAAGCTCAAGATACAGGAGTTCACAGAAGAGAAGG
>JASDQU010355597.1:793-11998 GCA_032191745.1 Picea mariana
TGGGGAAGGTTCCTGTTACGCCAGTTTGTCCTCTATCCTATAGCCTGTGACTTAAAATACAAACTGCGCGATAACAAGCACTTGGGTTGTCCTTACAGTAACTCCATCTATCATTCCACTCAGTTTGGGGTCATTTGGAGACTTCTTTCAACCAGGCCGAAATATTAGGGTTTGACAGTATTCAGGAGGGCACAGCTCCACTTGGAGATTTAGCATTCGGAGGAGCATCTCTTGGTATTTCGATCTGAGACTTCAGGAGGGGATTCTACTCATCCCGATCTACAGTTTGGGATCTTCATCAGAGTATTTGAAGACCTTGACCAGCAGGGCCGAATTGTTGAGGGCATCTAGTCTTCCAGCAGAGCGTGACCTTTCCAGTTGGGGGTTTGGTACTTCATACGGCCCAAATCTCATCTTGTTGTTATTGTATTGATCTTCATGGTGTATTTAGCCTTTGGAGGCTTGCATCTTCTTACCGGGCGTATTTTGTAGCAGCGCTTATTATGTTTATTAGATCCATCTGTTGATCATTCCAAATCTACCTCATTCTTGTATCAGGTTATTGCTCATTATATTAATAAAGGTCAGATCTTTGCTATTGGTTCCATATCTGGTGTATCTTGTATTTCTGCTTACTCTATCTTCAGATCTATATCATATGTTGTTAAATCTAATCTGCAAATCCTAAGACCAAACCTAAGAAGTAAACCTACAAACAAACACACACAAACAAGCTAATCAGTGGTTAGTTAATGTTCCAAGCAAAACAATGGCTTGGGAACATTACAGTGGGTGCGGAATGGATCATAATAATGAAATAAGATGATCGATGTAAGTCGGACCCCAAAATACCCTCAATAGCTCTTGTACTCGCTATAACTTCCATCTGGCTACTCTGGTCATCATAACATGTTGTAATACCATGATGTCCCAAAGTGGGGACATTACAGCCAGGGTAGTGGATCTTGGTGGCATAGCCAAGAGAAAGGGGGTCTCATCACGAGCCAGTGTTCTCGTTTCCGTGAAATGCTTGTGAGTAACGTTGCCACCACTGGTCACCACGCCAGGGCAGTGTCCCCCAACTAGCCTCTTGAAAGAAAAAGCAATAAGAATAAAAGATAAAAGGCATGAATGGGCTTGGAAACATTTGAATCCATGACAAGGTACAACTCACCCTCTTCAGAGGCACCCACAGGTAAGCCATACATTTCCCTGCTATCACTGCACCCCTTACCCAGACATCCCTTACCACCTCATCCACTCACATGGCCTAGATTTGACTTCTCCCGAAAACATCCCACATTCAATGAGCATTAGCCCAATAGGACGTCCTAGCGTCCCCTCCAAACTTGGCTTGCAGATTAGCATAATGTCTTTGAGCATTTGTCCAAGTAAAGTGGGTTTTATGCACATGTTTAATAACTTGATGATTAGATGTGATTGACATTGCTATGATACATGTGACTTATGAGCCCATGGAGGGCGTATCTGTTGATGTTGCAGGGCCACAACCGATGGACAGGTACCCGATGGACATGTACACATGGGGAGATGATTAGTTCGGACCGCCATGGGGCTAAAAGCCCACCAGATGGATGTTGAGACCCCAGCAAGGGGCAGAGACAGATCAGAGGATTGCACCATAGAGAGAGGAGGACTTTTCACCAGGGGCAGCCTGGCAAGCCTGGACCCAGGGGGGTTGTGCCCTTTCCACCATGATGTAGGCCTTGGAAGGCCCATGACGTCACCCAGGTCACCCATGATGTCATCCAGCGTTTTGGGATGTTTTGGAGGCAGTTGTGTGTCAAGTGGCACGTGTGGCAGGTTCCTGAGGCCCAAGGAGGCCTAACGTTTTGCTCCAAGAGGCCAGCGTTGCCCAAAAAGGGCCTAACGTCACCCTAAAAGGGCATGATGTCACATTAGCAACTTGTTTTAGGGTTTAATATTGACATTTAATGTAAAAACTTAATATTATTTGTAACTAGCCATGTTGGCCTTTTTGACCTAATTCTGGTCATTAGTATTGTATAAAAAAGGGGAAAATCCCTCTTATGACAAGTGAGGTCTGAAATTTGCGCCCTCCTTTGGGTTTATTGGCTGAAATTTTAGGCGCATCTCTTGGAGGAGGCTTAATTTGGTGTTTCTTGGCATTTTTCTTGGTGGAAAATCTTCAACTAGGCTTATTGCTAGATTATTCTTGGTGGATGTAAGTGAATTTCTGCAATCCTTCTCTGCTTTGAATGGTTATGGTGTATTTACTTTGCATTTATTCCAAGATTATGAAATTTCTATTTTAAAACCCTAGAAGAACAAGCACGTGTTATTGTCCTTGTCTTAACAATTTTTCACCTACTAGATTGTGCTAGAAACCCTACTTTTGAAGCATTGTACCAGAGCCCTGCCATTGCAGCACTCTAGTGTCATTTGCTTCATCAAGCCATTAATTGTTTCAAGCTTGAGCTAAAGAAGAAGGAAAACTGCTAGGGCCTAGGGTTACCTACTTCCTAGTAGTCGTTTTCCTACTAAGACTTGTTGATTGAGGCCTTGGCTTACCAACACCTCAATCTTCATCCTTCTTAGTCCTTAGCTCTTACATTATCATTTGTTTCCTTCAAGTTTTGCTGCTGCAAGTGACTCCATTAGCCCTAAAAGGCACTGATTGATGAAACCTACCCTCAAATCTTTTACCTCAAGCAACCTACTAACACTTTCTAACCCTAGAATAGCTTGACCTACTAACAACATTGTTGTTGTTACTAAAGTAAGCTACAGCCATTAGATGCAGCATTAAAAGCTCATAAAAGCAGTTGAAAAGGCTGAATTATACCCTGTCTTATGTGCTTCTATCAAATGCTTGTGTTATGATTTCAATGGTTAATGATTTTAGGTCATTTTGAAGCTATTTTCAAGACATTTTATGTGAAGTATTGCTCTATAAAGATTGTTGTTATAAAATTTCTGTTTACTTCATCATATTCAGCAAATTGCTTTTATTAAGAAAGTCCATGGTTTTATGAAGTGCTAACCAGCAAGTGTACTTGCAAATTTCTAGTTTTCTTGTTGCTTTGTTCCGAGCAAGTACACTTTTGACATATTATCTCTTCATTGGTTATTAAACCGGACTTTCTGATCGGTGGTGACTTGTGAGAGGGGATCTTTACCTAGCCACTTTGACTTTGTCTTCTCAAACCCCAGGTCACCGGGGACGTCTCCCCTGGGCCTACCACCCTAAATAGAAAGAGACATCCTATTGAGATGACAGTGATAGGATAGTCTCCCGTTACACCAATTTGTTTTCCATTTACCTTCTCTTCTATCAAAGTACAAAGTGTGCGATAACAGTCACTTTCATTTCATTTGGGCATATAACTCTCACTTGAGAATTACATAACATTGGCTGAAATTTTTGCCCTATTTGGGCATTTTGCTCTATCTCTCTCTCTTCGTGCATTGTGGATGATCTTTCTTGTCTATTGGAGGAAGAAGCTAGGTGCTATCTCTTGATGCTTGTCTCTTTGCAAATGTGATGGAATATTCTTGGTAAAGAAGGGTTTTTCATGTTATCTCTTGAAATTGGTAAGGAATTTTCTGCTTATTGCATTGTTTCTTCTTGTTTCAAGGTTAATTGTCTAAATCTTTGAAGGAGTATAAGGGCATATACCTTCCACCAAGATCTATCTTTATTTTTCATTGAGAGAGCTATTTTGCAAAGGTTGCTACAAAGAGTAAAAGGGCTTACACCCTTGTAGATTTACCTTACTAAGGTTAGCTTGCTCTAGGGAGTAAAAGGGCTTACACCCCTAGAGAAGTAACAAACCCTAGATTATACACAAGAGACTCCATTAACCCAATTGATAAGGCACTAATCTATTTGCATTGGAGATGTAATATTACTGCATTGGTATACGTGAAATATTGAGATATTGCAATTGTCTAAGTTGGATTTGATTCTATATGCTATAAGCCTTCTTGAGCCCTAGGGGCATATTGATTGGCCTTGTAATTCTATTTGCTCTTATAAATTAATGCTACAGCCATTATGACTGCTGCAAAATCCTTTCTCTAATCTCTTCCTCACCATTCTACCATCAAAAATCACTTGCAAGCTGCCATATTTAATCTACTAGTTGTTAGCTATCTTTTGGGTGGATTGTTCGCTGATTTTGGTGGCTAGAAGAAGTTGTTGTAGCAATTGTTTGCTACAGCCATTTGACTGTCATAAAAACTTGTTGATAACATCATATAACAGCCCTCCAAACATCACCAAATTCTTACTTAAATCATTGGAAGTTTAACTAGTCAATGCTAGCTTTGTTTCCATTATCTTGTACTTGATTTTGGTGGTTAGATTTGCAGCTATTTACTTCATTCATTGTTGATCTATATATTTCTAAACTGCTGCAATTTTGGAACAGCAAGGTTTCTTACTGATTTCCCATTGTTTAAAAAGGCTTGGTTTATCATCTTTCGTCTTGTTCCATGCAGGGCTAACATTGTTTTGCAGGCACACGACACTCGGCAACCATTCACCCTCTCACAAGACCCTTATTCGAGCCTTTCTCCATCTCCAAACCTGACCTATAGGGGCACTCATTCATCATCATCTCACTTTCCATCTCAATCCCCCTAAGGTCACCGGGATTCCCCCCTTGTGGTGATTTCATCATCACTAAAGCGAGGGGAGTGTCTATCTAAGGTGACAGTGAGTAGGTACTTCCGTAATTGTCTCACCTTTGTAGTTTGGGTTGGGCTTTGCCCAATCTACAACCCGTGCGATAACACTGCCCTAGTATGGAAAATTTCTACAGTTTCACATAATATATCACAGATATTGTAAAGCAATTAGGCAATCCAATTTCAAAAAGATTCATGGTGTGTGTTCTCTCTTTCATCTGTTGATGCTTTGAAGTTTAACATAAACAAAGGTATTCAAGAAATGATCATAATCATACGTGAGAAGGGCAATTGCATAATAACCCCATGTATGATGAGTCCGAGAAAAAAACAGATCTATATCTGGTCTCAAGAACAATGGATCGTCTATAATTTTGAGGGTTATGTATACCGTTCAATAACAAGAAGCCAAGGTTGTCCATATTTAAAGCTTAGGCAGGGAAAATGGAACATGTAATTTCAACTCCATGAGAGGAGACACTATTGGAAAATGCTCTGGGTACCACACAAAATGGTTTTGAAAATGGACTTGTTGAATCCAAAGATCAAAAAGGAAAAACAACCAGAGAAACATGAGGCTACAATTGGGATATTTAAAACACCAAAAACCACCCCAGTATTTGTACTGAACTCTTACCAACAGATTCTCCAACAATAAAATCAAGGAATAGCTTCAAAGAATTTCCTGGATGAAGGAGAACATGACCACTGGGAAGAGAAACTAGGCTTCAATTTAAGAGAAGATTGTTGAAATTTCAAAAATCTGCACTTTAAAACACTTGTGAAATTTCACCTCAACACTTGAAGTTCCCAGGATTTGTTTCTTGTGAGCTTTCAACCTTATTGCTGAATCTAAAATATAAATTACAGCAACATACATTTCACTTCTGTCCAACCAAATTCACTAGGCAGTCCAAGAAAACAAACGCCAAAAGAATGCACTTGAAAGGGAGAAGATTCAGGGCTCTAAGGACACAATCCCCTTCACACCAGATCTGGAAATTACTTTATAACAGCAGATTTAGTACAGCCCTAAATCTGCCACTTTAGTTCCTTCTTGACTTGTTAAATCACTTAACATATCTGTTAACTGTTCATGATAAATCAGCATATCAAACAGCCCTAGAAACTACTCATTAACATGAAAAAAATAAGTCTAATTTTCAGATCTACAATGCATAATATGTGGAGAGCAAACATACACTTCATATTACAACATAATGAAGATACAAGTACATACCCTAGAAGAAAAACTCAGCATCGGCAAAAAATCGGCAAGGGTCCTGAAAACATGGCCTCGGAAAAAATCGGTGAAAAAATCGGAAAACCTCGGCAAACATTAAAAAATACATAATTTATTCATTTTTTTCGAAATTTAAAACATTTTTCAATATATAAAGCAACAACAACATCATATAAACACATAGGCACATAAATATGGAGAAAGAACTGATATATATGATATAGTGGATGCCAAATAAAAACCGATCCATCAAAGTCATTACTGAAAGTCTGAAACCAATACAAAATGACATCAATGATCACATATATAAATGTATATGTCCCAAAACTAGCAACTAGCTATATGATATCAAATTACCAATGCCCTCTCCCCCTTTTACGAGAAACAATCATGGGTTGTTTGCCAGGCCTTGAACCAAAGGCAGAAGGTCCTGGTCGGGCATCAATGCTAGATGGAGGACTAGCTACTCCAATATGTGTAGAAAGTGGTGTTCCACTTTCAACTAGCTCATCATGTGTAGAAATTGGTGTGGATGAATTCACTACCCTGCCTTTGCACACCTCAAATATGCTTGATGGCCTCGACAAACCTCTTCCCTTGTTGCTCCACACAAAATGCAAACACAATGAACCAAAAAAAAACCAAATCAGGGTTTTTATCCCGCGGCCTGGACAAACATGGCGATTTTTTCCGATATTTTCCCGATTTTTTCAAACTTCAAAAAATTGCGATTTTTGGTTTTCAAAAAATCGGGGCAGTGAAAAAATCGCGATTTTGGCGATTTTTGTCGATTAATCGGCGATTTTTTCTACTAGGGTACATACCATCGGCTCATCACTAGCAAGTACAACATGTGTTATTTGCTTATCAAAAGCTAGGACACTTCAATTGCATCCAAGCCATGGCTAGGGCATCCACCATCAATAGCAAACTTTGACCAACAAATACGACCTAGCAAGGCATCACAACAAGCTATTCCTAGCCACTCCAAAGCTAGAGTCCAAAGGCTTAACAACAAGCTAGCATCAACATCAACAAATCTACCCTTCGTCTCCCATTTGCATCACACAAGTCTTCTAAGAGATTCTCCAAGCTTGCATCACACAAGCTCTAGGTCGTCTCCACTCCTAGTGCTCATGTCTTAATCTAGGGTTTACATTATGCAAACTCGAGGCCTTCTTGCATCACACAATTATAAAGGCTCCAAGATAAACCCTAGCACTAGCTTTCCAAGCTTCTTGTCCACCCTAGAGTTTGCATCCCACAAGCCCTAGGTCTTCTTCTCTTGCATCACACAAGCACCAAGACCTCTAAACAATGTTAAAATGAAATATCAAGAGTACAACAACATAAGCTCCAAGTTTTCTTCAAGCTAAGCATCACACCAAGCTCCAAGACTCCTCAACTCCTCTAGCGCTCCATGTTCTTGCAATAGGGTTTACATCACACAAACCCTACATCTTATTCACTTGTATCACACAAGTGCTACGACTTAAGACCATCCATAGCATTAGCATCCATCTTCATGTCTCCTCCTAGGTTTATATTACAAACCCTAGATCTTCCTCTCTTGCATCACACAAGCACCAAGACCTCTCCAAGACTACTACAAAGATAGTACATTTCATACAAAGACACTCTCCTCCCTTTATATAGAATAAGTGAGTGAGGCCAACATAGAACATTGACTTTGTCCACAAGTAAACCTGGACTAAGTCTACAAGGCATGCCCACATGGAGTGCTCTACTAAACAAGGATGTGCAAGTGTCACCTTAGGGCATATCCAACCCCCAAGATGATGTGCCCTCCAAGCATGATGTCCTTGGGCCCAATGCTCCTCCTCTTAGATTTGATCCCTCCAACTAGGCGTTAGCCAACAGCTCCTCTTCCAAAGTGTAGCATTCTCCAAGCCAAGTGTCCTCATGTCAAGCACTCCTCTAACTATGTGTCATGTGGTCCTTTATGCCCAACGCTCTTCAACATGTGTACCAAGGTAGTTACTTGCTCCTAGGTCTTTGTGCCCTTCCTCCTAGTGCCTGGTGTTCCTCAATAAAATAGCTCCACACCCTATGACAAGGCCCCATCCTCCTCAACATGCATGCCATGTAGAAAATGTTAATGCCGCATAAGATAACTACTTCCTCCAGAAGTGCACCTCCTCTAGCACCGATCCCAACCAATGATTACGTCCAATCGAAGCTCTTCATATGTCAATCAAACATAAACATGGTGTTAGGGGACCAAGCACTCTCCTAGCTTGGTGAAAACATTTTTGGAGCAACCTCAACACTAACAAAGATTTCAAGCATGGAAGTAAGGATGTAGGCCATTGTATGGAAGAAAACTAGGCTTTGATACCGACTCATACATGTTGAAGCATGAGATGGAGCAAGACAAGAAAATGGAAAGCTTCTAAGTATTTGATGATAGGACTTGCCTAAGTAAGCAAAGAATTATATTCACTTGGAGAAACACGGTGAGGCCATGAAAATAGAGGACAAACATGACACCCCCATATAAAACTATAACACGAAAACACTTAAATCTTTACAAACTATGAGCACAAATAACTTACTAGTCCAAGACTAAAAGTGCTCATCATCTGGTTAAGCCCTACACAATGTTAGTTTTTCTTCTAACTGAGCATTGTATCCACTTTATCTAGCCAATTTATAAATGCTCTCACAGCCTCGAGCGTCAAGATCCAAGCTACCACTTTGCAGCCTTGTAAATTTTTGAAAATGTATATATAGATGCTTATTTTGTTGCCACCGTGTAAACTAGTAGGATTGGAAGTATTTTTCTGACCTTTTTCATCAGCCGGAAAAGATTGTTATAGCACCCAAAGAATACGTGAAGACCCATTTCAATGTGATTTCCCCTTTTATCCACAAATGATCCCACTTTTCCCCCAATAAAAGACCGCGATTCATAGATATCTACCTGCAATATTAGATTGACAATAACCAGATATCTTAGCTTTGATTAACCGTGAAATTTTATAAAATAGCAGCAACTCTATCAACAAATACTAATGACCAACCATGGAAGTACTCGACTCTAAAATCACCATTTTTAAGAAGGAGATAGTGATATTGATCTGTAACGAAATCCTCAATGAGGGATAGACCACTTTTATTTTTTAAGTAAGCTTGCAATAAAGCATGCATGACAAAGACAGTTCACAAAGAAAGAGACCACAAAGCTCACATGCACCTCTAAGCGACGTTAGTAGTAGAGTGAAAAAAAGATGTTATCGCATTAACATAGGGTCTTGCTGCCATAAACAGCTTCCAAATCGACAAATTTTGGTGCATGTCAAAGTGCTGTCTAGGTGGAATTATAATACTCGCACTCACACACTCTTTCTGGACTACTCACACTTAATTGACAGAAGGATATAGACACTCTTCAAGTTGGAGCCAAAGCAGATATGCTAGCTCCCCTTGCTTATGTAGGAACGGGGATCTTGTCTGACTGCTCTTTGGCTCCTGGATGTGACAATCTTGATGTGCAAGTCTATTGATTTTAATTGACGGAAATTTGAGAAAAAAAATTAAAAAATAAAAAATAAAAAAGGAAAAACCCATGGCGGCCTACCTCGTGTCCCTGGTCCAAAAGCTCAACTGCGGTAGATAGTCCGGCCAGACCTGACCCAATTATTGCCACTTTCAATTTAGGCCCTTCATATTTCTCTGGCTCAGGTGGGAACAACCCTTTGGGAGCTGCATGCGAAGAAGACAACATAGATTTTTAGCAGAGTTTGAACTTTAGTTCGGAGATACAAAAATCCAAAATGCAAACCTTGCATATTCACAGCTTGAAAACCACAGAAGATGGCAGACAGCATATTCAAAACATTCCATGAAAAGAAGGGAGGTGCATTTTACAGCCCCGGTGGGGTGATCCCTCGACTCCTTGTGTATCTATATGTGTCTATGGGGCATTGAATCTAGATGGTGAATTGTGTATACTGAACATGGGCACTAGCACAAACCCATCTGAACCCGAGTCTGAGGTTGCAAAGCTCTTACATGTCTAGAGTACTTAAAGTAGAAGGACGTGGCTTACCTTTACTGCTCATATCAGAGACTTTGGCCTTCAAATTACAGCTCACAGAGGGAACATTCACTCTTCTATTTCTGCTGCTCTTGGAAGTGTGTAGCATTTCCTTCAAGCTATGACTGTGAGAAGAAGTCCCTCCTAACATTTGGTTGGGAAGCTGGAGATGAATTGAAGCCGAAGCCATGATATAATTTAATTGCATCTCCTGCTCACTTTCCTACAATGAGCAATAGTAAAATTGAGAGAAACGGGTATATCTGTTATATGGAGAATAATGTTGACCCTGCTCTGCGGTTTGTATTGCAACACGGGGAAAAGAGATGCCCTTTAAGATTGCTGTGTATTTGGCACCACCACTATCTTCTCCTCAATAATTCTCCTCTATTGAGTTCTTTGCCGCCTATCACAACCCTCTATCCTCCTCTTCTTRCCAGTATGTGTGCATGGATATATAATTTCCTGTTGACACATCACTCGCCCACTACTTAGTTTCTGTGGGCCTGAGGCCAGCAGACGTCCCATCTCCGATCTAAAGCTGCCCACTTACCAAAAACTGWATTTTATTTTATGTTCTCCACTTAAAATGTTATAATTGGTTAACTCTTCGTATGCTATGACGAGGGGGAAAAAGCATGAAGATACATATGGCTGACCTTAGTACTAACTTGATTTGCGAGCAGTATGATGGTTGAAAAGTGTGAATGCGAGCAGTGTGACAGCAACAAGTTTAAAATGTTTTTTTTTTTGTTTGTTTTTTTTCTAACTATTTTGGATGGTTTACAAAATAGTTATTTTCCAATCAACATCCTTAAGTGTTTTCATGGATATTAATATTTTGTTTAGAATGATATATATTTATGTTAAATTTGGATTTATCAATACTAGGTGAAGTCCTTATAGTGGGGGATTTCAATGCTAGCATTGTAGGTGAACAAGCTAGCATTCTTTGTTGCAAAGAAGACGGTGACCTTATCTGGCTTACAGAAGAGAGTAATCATCAGTGGGAATGAATTTTAGAGGATAAAAGCTACAATTTCTTTGGAGAACAATTGCTTACGCTATGTGGGGCTTTCGATTTAGTCATTTGTAACGATATGACTAGATGGGAAAAGTCCGGTAATTTCACTTGCAATACTTACAACGGAGCAAGTGTAGTAGATTATGCAATTTGCTCGCATAACTTGTGTGGGAAAATGGAGGAAGTGTTGATTGGAGATCAAAT
>JASDQU010355599.1:0-11998 GCA_032191745.1 Picea mariana
AGATGGTGAAATTTGATGTTTTCCCTCCTAAAAATAAAATGTGTATATATGAATATTCATAATTATGTAACTAAACCACAGTTGTCTAAATAAAATTGTTGGATCGGATAATTGTAATTAAAGGATTTCTCAAACATTTGATTGGTTTATTGTATTTTATAAAAGACTAGTCTTGTTGATTGGATTGGATGCATACATAAATTACTAAAGGGTGATAGTTATTGATTATTAGTACATGCACGAGACTTGTATGTACTAGATACACATGCATTTCTTGTACATGTACACTAGTATGTATGAGTTTTTGTGATTACTTACTAATAGTGTCGGTTAATTGTTATGAATGTGTGAACCATGTTTCTTTTCTTTTGTACCATGAGATACCTTAACTTCAAGACGAAGTTTTCTGAAGGGTGGGTGTATGTAACAACCCTGGTTAAATAGATGCATAGGGATGATTAATTATAATTAATTTGATAATTTGACTGTTCTAATATGTTTAGTTAAACAATAATTATTTCTTAATAATATTAATTAATTAATTAATTGCTAATTACTTGTTCATATATGTCAATGATTAATAAATTAATTAATTGACTCATTAATTAATTGAGTAATGAATTAAAAGGGTTAATAATTTTTAGTTTATTTAATTAAAGACTTACGTATGAGGGGGGAGAAACATTAAATGGAGAGGATAAGATAATAAATAAGGGGATAAGGTAATAAAGGAGGAGATAAGGAAATTAATGAGGGGGAGGAGAGTTGGTGAAGGGAAAGATATGACGGGGAAAGACTCCAACGGGAAGGCATTATGAGAAGAGGGGGAAGGAAGAATTATGGGAGAGGAGAGACTGTAGTTCTGGTTTGGATTTTCTGGTTCTGTTGTTGGGTTCTGCGGTTTTGGGGAACCATTTCAGGGGGCACTAAGTTGCTGGGGGTTTTGGGCATGGGGGGCAGGATTCGTTTCGGTTTCCTGGAGCTAGGGAGCTGGACAAGCTGCTCCTAGCTGGATGGGAGGTTAATCGGTTTGGGCAGAGTTAGTCAGTGCATCAGGCTAGGCAAGGCAACAGGGAAAGGACAACCACATCGGCGGGAATTAGCATCAGAAGAAGGTATTTTATTTATGAATTGCTGAGTTATTTTCATGCTATAGATAAATGTTAAACTCTACTGAAATATTATATGCTTATTTGAAGCTCAATGAATTGTTTACGCACTCAAAGAATTCTATGTTTGAAATTAAAATTCTATGTTAGAAATGTTACGTGTAGTTGTATGGATTTGTTTTTTGGCTTGTTTATTTTTTGGCCCCTACAAGTCGGGGTTGGGCCCCAACCCTTGGACACACGACCCATACCATACAACCAATGTGGGGTAACCAACGGTCAACCGGACGGGTGCAAATTTTAGGGTCGACGTTCGGTCACATGGGGGGCCACGCGACCACAACCTCCGCTGGGAAAGGTGCTAACGCTCTAACAACTTACCAATTATGCCCACGATCCAAAAACACGCATAGTGTCAGGTTTTGGAATAGAAAACACACAGAGCTAGGTTCAGTCACACATAGGTGCATTTTGGTGAGCATGTATACCAAGCTATTGGGGAAAAACTTCAAGGGAGTGTATTTTTCTCAATTTTTGGCCAAACCATGTGTAGGAAGAGCCCAGCTAGGGGTTTTTAGACATTCTGGAGCCATTGGAGGCATCTATTTTTCATTATGAGCATTGTAAAGCACTCATTTTAACACTTTAATCATATAATGAAAATGACCCATGGGAAGCTGGACCTCGAGATGTAGCCCAAGGTGAACTCCTTTATCATTTTGTTGTTTTATGTGCTTGCTTTTTATGGATTTTTGTGTCTTTTCATGTTATTCATTTTAAGTAAAAACTCATTAAGTTTATGTGCTTGCAAATTGAACGATTTCCCAAGACACATACATATTTCACTTGCAAAATTTGTATACACAAACCTTATCATTTTCAGATCAACTATGAACAAACAATAAGTACTCCAATTGATTACATCCACTTTGGAGTTTCCTTTTCAATGCATCTCCAACATGTCTGTACCATTTCAAAATAACTAAAACACAATCATCGGATATGTACATCCACTCCAAAATAATACCTAGGATTCTAAATAGCAAGATATACATACTACAAAAAGAAAAAGAAAAATAAAAGGTATCTACCATTGTGTGTATCCATGCAAAAATCAAAGGAAGAATTATAGTTTCACTAGATACACACTGCATGCAAAATAGAATATCTTAATAAATAATGATCTACATCTATCGAAAACTAGGCAAGCCGCTAGAAATGCACATACATACCTCACCCAATTTGGTGTATGAACAATGTAGGAATCTTGGTGACCCTAGGGGGAAATGAGATGGAAAGTGGTATGATGGAAGTTTAGCCCGTATAGGTCAATATAATAAGTGAAGAAATGGTTGGGAAAGAGTATTGGTGGTCTCCAATGGATGTCGAGAGGTATGAGTACCTGTAAAGGGTGATTTGTACCTGCCCGAGACACAAGGAAATCCAAGTAAGTACGTAATATGTTATGTGGACAAGAAAGTTAATACTTTTTTCCCTAATTTAAAAATTACAAAATAATATATATCAGCGATAAAAATATAGTAAGAGATGCAAATAAAGATGTTAAAATTCTAGTTAAATAGGCAAGAGACAAGCTAGTAAATACTAGTTTAACCTAAGAATAAAAGAGAAAGACTTTAGCATCAAACAAGGCTGAAATAAAATAGTTTTTCAGAGATAATATTGCAACCTTATGGCTGTATCATTCAAGTTATTACAGCCAAGATATCAACTATTAAAACTTTCCAACAATCCACCCAAAGAGTGCGCTAGGGTTAGTAGATTATAGGGGCAAACTTTTAGCAACTTTAGATGGTTGGTTTGTGAGTTAATTAGAAAATTGTAATAGGGTTTATGCAGCCCTAATGGATGTAGATGAAAATTATGACAGAAACAAAAAGACTAAGAGAACTAAGATGCCCTAGAGGGGTTAGCCACCTCAAGGAATCCACAAAAGAACCCAACTTAAACAAGATTGATATCTCACCAAAACATGTTTACCAATGCAAACAATTTTACTTCTCCAATGAAAAAATAATATTAGTGCCTTTATAAGTGGGTGAATGGAGTATTTAAAGTGTAAGTTAGATCAACAATATCCCTATGGGTGTAAATACTCTTACTCCCCAAGGTATGCCAATCAAACTAGGGTAAGTCTATGAGGGTATACATACTTGTATTTCTCCTAGTAACCCTTGTCCAAGAATGACTTATAAACTTAACAAATGAGATGAAGCTTAATGGAGGGTGTATGAAACATACTCCTCCTAGGGTTTCAACCAAAAAATACCAAGAATAAGCAAGGAATAACTAACAAGTGCATTTTTTCCTTACCAATTCCAAGAAAGAGAAAGAGATCAAACCCTAGTTCTCCAAGAATTTACCATTCCAGAGCAAGTGAAGAAGCCTCTAAGAGGTGCGCACGACTTAACCACATCCAATCAATAAGAAATAACACCACAAATCATTTTCAAGGGAGAGAGATACCAAAATTCTCAAGTATAACAAAAATTGCAGCCATTAGTCTTCTCACAGTAGGAGAGCTATGATGAAAATGAGATACAAATGATATATATTTATACAAAATGTCTCAAACATGTTTTGTCTACTTATGTTAGGGTAAACACAAAATAACAGGACAACAACCCTTATTTTACACCTTTACACAAGTAATTCATTTTTAATTCAAACTTAAAATTTAAAAAGTGCACAATAGAAACCCTAAAATGACGTCACCCCCCTAAGGGTGATGTTTTGACCCTTTGAGAAAGTCGTTGGAGTAGAAGGTTGAAATCATTATGGCTCATAGAGCCTCCCTCTCATGCCTTATATCCTTCTCAATTCTTCTCCCACCAAATCATGCCAAGTCTCAACAAGTAGCAACTTCATCACCACCAAACCCTAGCCCCAATGACGATGTCAACTACTCAAAGGTGACATTTTATCCCATCCAAGAAAATAGTTTGGCATGTAAGGGATAGGAAAGGTCCTCCAAGTTTTCCTCTAGGCCTCCAAAATCATGTCTTCATTATCCGACATGTGGGCCCTTGGCATCCAACCTGTGGACTTCAAACCCCATGGAATCCCAAGCTAGGTTTGTTCCTCCAAAATTGTCCACCAATTGGGTCCTACAAAGACAAATGGATATGCCCTCCAAGGATCTCAAGTCAAAGCATCATGATGAGTAAATAAAATCAATAAAATATCCATATAAGCATGTACATCCAAACTACCTCATCACAATAAACCAATGCTCAAAAATCCTATGCAATTTGTCAAGTTTAGGTATGGGAGGGTTGACAAAATGACCTATTGGGTGAATCATACCTCACGTTTAGGGGTGTTTCCCGAGGGGGATCCTTTCAAGTCGTGTCTATTAGGTGACATGGATGATGAGACAAATTTTTGGAATGGGGTTCATGACATAAAAGGGGTTTTAGTGTCTCACTTATGGGTGCCTTTGTAGAGGGTGTGGTGCACCTTCATTTTCAATGCAACCTTTTTCCAAGCCCATTTATTGTCTGTAATTATTTTAGGATGTTTCCAGGTTGAAGCTAAGGTGGGGATTCTACCTAAGCAATAAAAATTGTGCCCACCTTGACACTACCCTAGTCACATCATGCTTCCCCAAGTTGGAAACATGTGTGGGGATTCTACCTAAGCAATAAAAATAGTTCCCACACATGCCCCTCCCTCGTTGGCATTTGTTATTAGTTATTCTTTCACGGGTCCTATCAATTTTTATGAGAGACATTTCATTGTCCTTGGGATACTGAGTGAGCATCTGGAAGTTTAATGGTTTGGATTTTATATTTTTCCAAATACAAGCCTCTGGGCCTTCATCCCCTTCTTCCCATGAAATGAGGGACAACCCCTTCTTGGGTTAGTACAACTGAAAATTCCAAAAGGTAAGGAGATGAGGGGATGAAGTATGGAAAGTGACAAGTATGGTCGAGAATGGAACGATGAATCATCAAAAGGATGTCCCAATAGCAACCATAGCCCTAAGGGTGACCCACTTAATAGGGTGCAATGTCAACCGCCAAAGTGAAATGGGGCAAAGAGCATAATGTCTAAGAAAATGTCACATAATCAAAAGCAGTAATATATTCAACAAACTCAAATGCCTAAAATATTGAAATGACACTCACCATAATACCTAACTTGTACCTCATGGATCAAGACCCGAAATCTTACGAAGGCCAGTTGATGTGGTGGATTCCATTGTGATGAACCTGGAGCTGTGGTGGTGAGGTGGGTCTTTGTCTGTGAAAGTGGACACTACTAGTCAAGCTATCTCTCGGTACTCCATGTCTACAACCTAATGGCCTCGAGACATCATCTCCTTATTTATCCTTAGGAGTTGGGGATAACATATGGCTCCTACTTGGGGACATGTGCTTTTCATAGAGTGCATGAGAACCACAACATATCCTGGTAGACATGTTCCTACACTGAAACATCACACTATAAAATCTAGGGTGGTTCTATCACCCTTCGACCATATACATCAAAATAAAAAATGAAACTAATCTATAAAAGACAATTTTAACATTTTTTCAAAAATTTCTAAACTAAACATGAATTCAATATACAAGTAGAGCAAAATGAAATATGACATACATCTTAAATAACATGATAAATCAAGATGCAAATGCTAGGAAAGTAAGATGACCTACCTAGTTACCTAGGGCTTGGGCCCTGAAGAAGTTAAGTGATTTGAACATAGAGTCAGATAAGAGACCCATCCACTGGAAATGAAATATTTCTCCCATCCAAATCTTTCAAATAATACTTCTCTTTCTCGAACTTCTTCTTGATGATGTAAGGGCCAAGACATGAGCTTTAGTCTTACCCTTATTCTTGTCCCACATGAACACAATCCTTCCTTCATTGTAATTGATGTAAGGTATGTTATCAATGTATGGATAGGAAGGAGGCCCTACGTTGACTGCATTTTTGATGGCTTCCTCATGTTCCTTATCTTCTTTCTTCAATATTTGGATAGATCCTAGCTCTTTCCCTTGGAATTTTACAAGTTTCTCTTTGTATTCATTTGTCCTTGGGAGAAGTATGCCTATGCAGTCTTCCTGCATGAAAGGTAAGTCTCTTGGATCATACTAAATGGTGTCAAAAGCCTCATCAAACTCATCCTCGCTTGTATAATCAGGTCCAATTGGATCCGTCACATGCTTGTCAACTCGCTCTCTATTATATAATACCTCAAAGGTGCCATCTCCCATGGGTATGTGTGAATAGGTGAGATCCATGTTGAGAAAACCACCAAATGAGGCATACCAACTCCTTGATAAGAAAATCCCCCAAGCATCCGGGACATCAATCACTACTATATTCATAAGGAGGTTGATATGCAAAAAGTCAATCAAAAATACCTCAACGTCCTCACATAATCCATAAACCTTGAACCTTTTAGAATCAATGACGCATATGTTTCCATAGGTTTGGGTCATCTTCAAAACAAGTTGTTCCATTACTTTCAATTACATGAAGTTTGTTGAAGACACCTCAAAACAAATCTCTACAAAAACTCAGGACGAATTTCAGTTTCTAATTTCTAATATACCAAATCATAACAATTTACAAAAAAACTCCTAAAATCAAGGCAACATCCTTGCATAACATCTCTTTGATTTGACTTGTTTTGCATTTGAATGATGACACTGTTGCTTTATCTATATCTTTTCCAGATATCTCCAATCTTCAATGCTCCACTTGAAACCAACCTTTGACAACTCATCATAGGTGGTTGATCTGGATCAATCTTCATATTCCAATATAGTTTTTAGCTCCACAAAACATTGTATAGCTTCATAACATGATCCATTACATACTTACATGATTTATAGCCTTCCCCTGTTACAAAATATGAAACTGGGTGCGAACAACAACAAAATCGGTTGCTACAGGTGTTCTGGTAGCACCTTTATTTCCCTGTGTATACGATTGCAGGAACTTCCTGTAGAGACCTTCCAAAAACTAGTCCCACATGTTTTAAAATATTTTCTTTGCCTGAGTTATAGTTGGAGATAGCCAAAAAGAAGCATGATAGCTTAGACACAGGGAACAAAAATTTTTTTACCATCCTCCATTACTTTAAATCTCAAAAACTGGATGTATCCTCGAAGTGATATTTTTAAATTGACAACTTTCTATGTAGGATTGAGGAAGCTACTTCTAACAACAATTCTAAGATATTATTTATGGTCTTCTTAGATTGAGATCGAGTTTGCATAAGTTTAGGCTCATTCCCTTCATGTCCAATCTTAGGGTTTGGGATTTTCATATCCTTTTTACCTTGTTTCCTGGTAAGAACTCTATTTTTCCCAATAATTGTCTTTTTATTTATGATCAAACCACCCTTATTGTATTTATCCTTCTCAGGCTTAGTGACAAGAGTTTTCTTGCTTGTAGATGTATTTCCAATAGGTTTGACAGGCTCTTCATCAATGATGATAAATTTCTCTGTGATAACATTATTCATTGTCATAGACTTCAACCTGAACTTATTTTGAGGCCTTTTACTTTGTTTCCTTACTAAAATTCTATACCTAGAGGTATCATCTTCAGAGGAACTCGAGGCATGAGGATTGACCTCTGGGATAGGCTCTTTAAGATGTACATGATCTTCAAACTCTTTTGTTTTTTTATAGGTTGTTGGTCCTCCATTGAAACCCTAGGTTTTGCTAACCTCTTAGCCCTTTTTGAGTAAGTTTTATGTGCAAAAGGGAAAGGGTGCTTACCTCCACCTAATATGTGAGAAGACCTTGCATTTGTTTGTTGACTGGTTGATGTAGCTTTTACAGGCTCGTCTGGAATCTCAAATCATGTTGCTCGTCTACCCTTCTTTGCAGGAGTAGATTAACTGACATTAGATGGAGTTTCTTGATCAGGTTTAACAATATTTCCATGTGATTGAGAAGCATGAGAATGATTTTCCTTCTCAACCCTGACTAGATCAAGAACTGATCCCAAGTCTTCTACAACTTCCCTAATTCGGCCTTAACAAGAACTTTAATCAACCCCTGATGAAAAATTCTATGAGGTGGGGTATTGGGGTTTGCTTGAACTCTCATAGCCATCTTGTTGAGATCCCATAAGAAATAATAAGGTAAATTCATCCTCTTAATCCCTGCTAGATGAAGCAAAAATCGAAGGTGGAATACCAATACAATAGAATAACTCCCCTCACATGTGATGAATCTCTTAAGCATGAGCAATTATTCCATCCAATCATCAACAATCCAATCCCTGTGGATTCCCTTGGCCCAATTAGGGTCTCTGTGTTTAGGCTTTAAAAAATGATTAACATCTCCTCCTGTAATCAACTTATTTTTAAACCACCTTTCTCCATCAATGGGGAGGTTGCACGCAACAACTATAGATTCTTCAGTAACCTGCATAATCAGGTTGGCGATTCGAGCCCACTTTCCATTGAAACGCTAGGCAAATTCCCTGGATGTAGCATAATGGTGACTATCGAACTCGGTACATAAAAGGTACCACCCTACCCGATCGAAAATGATTTGGGTATCTTTGTAAGCCTCCATGAATTTAGGCCTTTTAGGCTCTTTCCAATTCACATGTCCACCTTTACCCATCTACACAGTCATGACCCGGAAGCTAGATTCTTGCCTACAGAGAACACATATGTCTATTGTGTAACGAGAATCAAGGAGATTTTCTAGCTCTGCAGGGGCCAATTCAAATAAATTCATTGTTGTAGTTAACGAACAAGGTGCCAGTTTTGAAAACACATTGAATAAGACAATTGATCCATGTAACCTTCTGGAGAGGTGACAGGTACAAATGACGATACACCCAATTTCGCATGCTATGGTTGACGACGAGTACTTTGATAACTGATTTTTCATACTCATGAGCTTGTAGTACGATCCACATCTTCCACGACTCACCGAAGTGCTTAAAATGATCATGACTAGGGACATGTGGAAGCTTCTATAGCACCCAACCTGATTTGTCTTTTTCACTCTTGAGTGGATTAGACTTTGAATCTGCAACTCATGAAGTTAAATGATCATGATGCATAAGTATTGACATGACTAATGGCTCAAATGAAAAGACTTGAAACCAATTGATGTCATCAAGTAATCATTTAAACATGTGTCTAATTCACTATGTCCCCTTCTCACAACATTAATTCCATCTCATTTATTCAGTCTAGCATTCTCTTAAAACCCCTTAAGTTGAGCTATTAAACCTTTAACAAAATGCTAAATATTTTTATAACTTATACAAAATTTTAAATACCAAGTAGGAATGAATGAGGAATAAAACAAGGTAGAACATAGTAGGTGTTAACAATGGCTCCATGGGGGGTGGAATTTTCCCTACAAAAATATAAGAACTTTGAGTAGACCTGTTCCTTATAATCCTTTGAGCTTCAAACCCTGCTTATTTGCAAAATGTGTTGTTCCAGTTCCTGAACTCTTGACAAACTTTATTCAAAAATATATCAAACTACAAAAGTAAAGACCATTTCTGAAAGCTGAAAAAATAAAGAAAGAAATATTGTTCCATTGGGATATGGAGTCTTTAGCTTCTAACTACCACACCACATCGATATATACAGTGAGATTTGGGCCACCAATGGCCTTAGTAAAATAATTTCTTCAGAAAACGACCATTTACTGGGCCACCAAAAACCTCTTCACCTTCCAAATTATGCAATAGGAAAGTGTTGTTATCCAAAAAACATTCAACCTTGAATCGACATGTCCACGTGCTATCAAACTTCCCATGATGATATTCCTTGCGAGCATCCCATTTCAAAACCAAATCACCAAGTACTAGCTGCTCTATTATTGACTTTATGTCAAATGTCTCCTTAATCATTTGTTGATGTTGACGTGCCTTCTCCAGAAGTTTCTCCCTTTCTTGATGTAATTCCACAATATGACAAATCCTTCTGATAACATCATTTGGTCCAGGCTCAATTTCTTGCAGATACTTCATGACTGGAAAAACAAGTTGTATAGGAAAAACAACTTCCATTCCATATACTAATTGAAACGATGAAGTTCCAATTGTTCTTTTGGTACTTACTCAGTCAACCCACAAGGAATATTTTAACTTTGCATCCCAAGCCCTCTTGTTTTCCTCCAAAAGTTTCTTAATAATCCCGACCATACTTTTATTGGAAGATTCCACTAGACCATTACCTTGTGGATAATAAGCAGTGGAATTTCTGAGCTTGATACCATATTTTTCACAAAATTTAATCAAGTTAGCATACTTAAAGGCTGCAACATTATCTGTGATGATCATATCAGGACAACCTGTTGAAATAATGTAACTGCGAAGAGAATTCTTATTATTATTGGATTAAATCCCCATTGCGGATTAATCATTTCATTATTATTATTAATATTATTGGATTAATACCCATTGAGGATTAATCATGTCGGTAATTGTATAAGGACCAAATCCCCTTTTTCGGATTGGTCATCAGACAATTACAAAGGGCAGAATAAGAAGTTGGCCCCAAAAGTTATTATGGAAGACCCATAATTAATTAAAGGTGGGTTTACCCACCCAGAGTGAGAGGTCGGCCCTGCCAGTTGTGACCTTTCACACGTGCCAGTCTTGTATAAATAAGATGTTTTAAAAACAGGACCGTGGAGAAATAAAATAAAACAAATGTAGAAACAAAACACAGAAGACACACAATACAAGAGAGACACAGATTTATGTGGTTCACCCAGTGTGGGCTACATCCACCATAGAAATTGCCAGGTCCTTCCTTTATTATTATCTAGCAAATGAAGGGATACAACCTACAACAAAACCCGTTGTAACTTCCTCTTCTTTCTCTCACAGTCCCCTCTCTCAGAATACAATATTCACCACCATCCATAGCCGCAATACATTTCCCTCATAAAAGAGGGTTGCCTTCTAGGGAAAAAAACCCTAACATAATCTCTACCGTTAGATCTGCAACCTTATAATGAACGGTCCAAATTTAAAATGAAATTACAATATACTTTTACAAGGCAATTTTTGCTTCGGGGGCTTCGCCCCCAAACCCTGTTGGGGGCCAGCTTGCCCCCAGACCCCCCAGCCGGGGGGATAACCCCTCCGGACCCCGCAGAGGGGGTACCCCCCATCTGCACTCCCCCGCGTGGAAGAGTGTACATACTTCTGGGGTGTAAATACTTCATGGGGTATAAACACGGCTAAAAGCAAGGACCTCTGAATCAGGAAGATAATCAGGCTCCACAACCAACATAAGAGGCTAGCGCCTCACTTCAAACACACAACTCACTTGCTCATTCTCTTATGAGGCAAGCTGCAATTACCAGTTGGAGAGAGGGAGAAGAGTGGTTCATCTCTTGGGGAGGACTATCAGTATTGGTTTGAGTTATCTCTTGAACATTGTATACGCTATTTATGATAAGGAAGTTTTTGCTGGGTTTTCTTCCCCTAGAGGGCTTCCCAGGATAAATGTTGTGTCTCTTGTGAATGTGTATTTCTCAATGATCTTGTTCTTATGATGCTCTTATCTATTGAAATGAAAATAACTATAATAATGGCATAAACATTAACATGGTATCAGAGCCAACCTGAAGGAAGCATATTTTGCAAAAGGAAAAATGTCACTGTTACCGTACCCAAAAATTAGGGTTTTTCAAAAGTGAATATTTTCATCTCCCTAACCACCTAGAAAGTTGTGCCCTCCCCCAAGGATCATTTTGTCACTTAGAGCGCACCTTTTTAGTGGCTAGATCTCCCGGAAAGTGAAACACTAGTTTCACAAAGTACCAGAAAACCAGAGTACCAGAAGTACCAGAAAACCAGAAGCACCAGTCCAAAAATCCGCAGATCAGATTTGAAGGGGTAAAGTTGGATTT
>JASDQU010355603.1:0-10787 GCA_032191745.1 Picea mariana
TCCTCGTCTCTAAAGGTTTTTTACTTATGTAGAATACCAACATATACCGAGAGAACTTAATACCATTACAAATTCGTTAGCAAATTACATATTAGATTGGCATCTTGCACATAGATAAATATTCAAGAACATAAAAGCATTAAACAAAAAAAACATCACATCACTGTAACATAGGTAGTTGAGACAAAACCCATATATATATATATATATAGCAAAAATTGAAGCCATCAACAAAGTCTTGAAGACCATGCTTCAACGCATGGTGGGGGTAAACAAAACCACTTGGCATTTGCAACTCTTCTCATCACTCTAGGCCTATCAGACTTCAGTTAAAAACACCATTGGATTCACACCTTTCCAATTCGTATATGGGTTGGAAGCGGTGTTGTCGATTGAATGCAAAATTCCATCTCTGAAACTAACCGTAGAGCTCCTGCCCCACACTTTTGTCGAAGAAGAACGGTTCCAATACTTAACGAAGTTGGATGAAACTCGTCGTGATGTTGCTCTCATCAACGAGACATATCCAAAACGCATCAAGACCCAATATGATAAGTCGTTCGACCTCGCATATTCGCAGAAGAAGATTTAGTCCTGGTCTACGACCAAGACCATGATAAACTTGGAGCGAGAAAATTAGAACCTATGTGGCATGGACCTTACATCACAAAACATGTGCTACAAAAAGGTGCTTACGAGCTAATCGATTATGATGGAATCCCTCTCGCTGAGCCTCGTAATGGGATTTACCTGAAAAAATACTACGCTTAGAAAATCTTGCATATGTGCTCTGTACATTACTGTACATGTTTTGGTTTGGTATGTTTTTACTTTTGCGTGAACGAGTTTTGTAATATGCTTAGTTGCTTATACCATGCTTTGTGCTTGAATGCGCAGATGTCATCATCTTTCCCAATATMTTTTGGATTTGCGRATGGCGCTAGCCGACATACCCAGAACTTRGCTTCTGCWGCTTGSACCATCTACCATTSTRGCRAGTTGGTGAGCTCAAGAAGGACCTGTCTTGGACCTACAACCAATAATGTTGCAGAATATCACGTTGTTATTGGACTTTTGACTGAGGTCGTCTCCCTTGACATATCTCAAATTATCATTAACCTTGATTCCCAACTAGTGGTTTGTCAACTTTATCGCATTTATTTCATACAAAATCCAATATTGCTACATCTCTACTTGAGGGTTCGTCGTCTCTAAAGGTTTTTTACTTATGTAGAATACCAACATATACCGAGAGAACTTAATACCATTACAAATTCGTTAGCAAATTACATAATAGATTAGCATCTTGCACATAGATAAATATTCAAGAACATAAAAGCATTAAACAAAAAAAACATCACATCACTGTAACATAGGCAGTTGAGACAAAACCCATATATATATATATAGCAAAAGTGTGTCATCATATAGTCCAAAAAGTACATACATTGGCAAAATCTGGGCTATTATGCCTATACATCATCATGGCAAGACTACAGGAAACTCTATTTGTTCCCCTGTACTACATTGTGCTCATGGTAGCACACTACAGCTCTAGCTACTCGTCTCAACAGATGGCTAAGACTCCCAGGTACACCCACAGTGTGCCTCTGCAGGCATAAAGGAACATCTCGCAATCTCATGGCTAGGACACCCATGGTAAGCCCCCTAAGATTCCTTTCTGCCTCGCGAAGCCCTCTGGCTCTGCCACCTGCCTCCACTGTTGTCTGGGCACCATCGCTCTGTCCAAATGGTGGCATTCCAGCTGGACAATCCATCCCTCTGTCTGCATGATGAAAAAACAAACACGATTAAATCCCTCTTCGTACAACAAAAAATGCATATATTATAAAACAAAAATAAATTTTTACAAGGTCATGATCTCCCGTGCTTTACCTGATACATCCCATAGTGCCCCTTCAGGGGGCACTAGATCCACACTGCCCCTAAAATCAACCCCAGCATAAGGGTAGTCCTCTATCATCACGATCTGCCTTCTCCACCATGCGAAGAAGTCAGTAGTAAAACGAAAGGCATAGGGCTCATTCCCCAACCGAGGCGAAAGGCTAGTCCACCTCTCCATACGGCCATATGGGGCTCGGATGCAGTATGCTCTATGAATGCAACATGTGGCTCCATCTATTATACTCGCTCCAAAAAGAACAATACCAAGAAAGATCCAAATCCAAACTGTTTATGCCTTCCCGTTCTACATCTAGAAATTTGATCCTTCACATTTGTTAAGAATCCTACACACCAATTGAAGAGTTTTGGCTCAAGGCACTCAACTGCATATGCCATCTGTGATTTGGAAGCCAGATGAGGACTGGTGCTTCCTGCCAGTTTGGTGATTGTGAATAGGATCGCAGTAGAAGATCTCTAACATCCTTAATCGCAATCCTACCATCTTTCTTGAGGGATCTTGGCCTACAGTGTTGTGTTATATAGTTATATGCCTGCAATGGTGTAGCCCATGGGCCAGATAAGACGATGGGTGCCCCTCTTCTTGACAGCCATGTCAGAAAATACACATCTTCGATCTCAATCTCTAAAAGATGAGATCCCACTCGAAAGGCCTGCTCATTAGCACCCCATAAGCCGATCAGATGCTCAAGGAGAAGTGTCTCCTTCCGCATGTTCTGTACTTTGAAAATTTTCAGTAAGCCACAGTTTCAGAGCACTGCTCTTGCTTGAGGATCTTGCAATGCAGCAATATCATCATTTCCATGCTCTCTTTCCTTCCACTCAATCATTTTGGCAATCAAAACCCTGCAAAATAGCATTAAGAGTCATTGGTTAAAATCCCAAGCCAAAGAATCGTTTTTTCATAAGCCACAAATCAATTTCAATTTTTTCATTTGCACCAGGTGCGCCCTTCTTAGCCACTTCAGAGCGTTGGC
This sequence comes from Picea mariana, assembly GCA_032191745.1. Taxonomy (NCBI): domain Eukaryota; kingdom Viridiplantae; phylum Streptophyta; class Pinopsida; order Pinales; family Pinaceae; genus Picea; species Picea mariana. The sequence continues at coordinate 2,901 of JASDQU010355603.1, forward strand.
ACGCCCTGCTCAAGAGAACCAGGGTGCTAAGATATGGGTCGACGCCTACCCCGATAGCTCAAGGGAGCGTCGCCTTGATAACGCGCCATGGAGTCTATCAAGCAACCCAAAACCACTAAAATAAGCATCAAAATGAAAAACAAAACCATGGAAAGTGAAGAGGATCAGATCTCTAACCTGGTCCAAACGAAATGCAGAATGATGACCTGTAGCTCCCGCAATCGACAACAGAAAAAATCGCTCCAAATGGGGCAAAAACTCAAGTGAAAAAGGGTAATTGCAAGTTAAAGGTGAAAATGAACCCAAAGTTTTACCAAAAATGACTTTTTACCTTTTGCAAACTAGTTATATCTAAACACTTTTTCACATTTATTTTGCCTATCATTTGGATTTTTTGCAATTATCGTCATTTTTTAAGGAATTGTTGACATTTTTTGCCCAGGATGATTTGCTTATGCAGGAACATGTGAAGCAGAATCACTTTGTCACCTTGTAATCTCTTTGAGCAAACTTCATCGTCCTTCAAGCTCGTTAAAATATGAAGAGTCGTCTGTTGGGCGGTAATTTACCCCTTTTTCGATCCCAGCAGACTAACTACGAAAAAGGGATACTCTAGTCAAATCTCAACTAGAAGAGTTCTTTGTCGTATTATTTTACACTTTTTCGGGCCTCAAAGACTAAAATTACGAAAAAGAACACACACGGAATTTTCTTTAAGTTCTTTTCAAACTCCCTAAACATGAAAAACAACCGATTTTTCCTTCTCTGGACTCGTAAAACCATACATTGAAGGGCACATCTGGGGACGAACCCTTATTTCTTCCAGTTCGTTAAACATAGGAAGAGGAGCTTACCGAAGGTGAGTTATACCGAGCACCTGTTATCCTCCTCAAGATCGATAAACAAGAAAGAGGTACTCATCTATCTGAATGGGGGAAAATTGAAGGAAGTGGGTCAAGTGTTTTGAAATATTCAAGGAAGTTGTTGTTGTCGCCCTTGAACATGGCACCCGTCTGCATTTCATCTTACATTTGGTTAATTCACTCTCCCTTGAGTCATACTAATCCCATGAATCTTATTACTCTTTTGGCTCATCCGAAAAGTGCCCTAGTCATTGTCGCAATATGTTTTGGTCCATTTCTCAACTGAGTCAAAAGCTGCCAAATCTTATGTCGTGCCTCACCAATGTTCAAGGGAAGTCTTACACAGATCAACCATCTACAGTATTACCAGTTTCCATGCCTGTGTCAGTCCATATTTCCAATCTCATATCACTATCCTATGACCGTTTCGTGTCGATTATGGGGGATACATCAAGGCCCTCCTTCAACGAGTCTTTTCCTGTCGACTTTAGAACATTATCCGAGAATTCGACTTAGAAACACAGCAGTACCTTGGAACCTACATGCCTCAATGGCAGGCCTCCTTGCCTTCGATAGTGGGTTTACATCATTGACCCTTGATCGATTGATTCCACGAATGTTCGAAATCAAGTCAATTATTCACATTCGTTGGAATGTACTAAGGTACCTTGGGAATCATTGACATCATTGGTGATTTCCCTCACGCTTGTTAACGGTATATATCAATGACCAGTAATCAAGCGGTTTCTACAATGTTCGACATCAAAACATTTATTCACATGGATAGAATCGTACTATTTCGGGATCGAGATGAAGAGCTTGAGTTGAGCACCCACTCTGTTATGTGTTTTTCCCAAGTTGCGACGAAGATTATTTGAATGATTTACATAGATCCACTTTGTATTGGTCTGTGGCTATGTTCTTGTCATATTGTAGCTCCACTGTGTATTCTTTCGTGGTTGCGATCAGGTCATGTCATGGAGAAATGGATCCACATTGTATCTCTAGTGGCCATGTTCTTAGTCAATATCACTATGGATCCGCAGTATATTAGTCGGTGGCCATGCTTTGAGTCATTTCTATTCCGAGCATAGGTATGTCTGCCTCGGGAATGAAACGTATATTAATATTGTTTGATGATTGTCTACAGCTTCTACCAGGTTCTCCAATTCCACCACCCTTGCATTGAACAAAGTGTTTCAGCCATCAGTTTTCTCTTCTAACCTCACTTTGGGGGGCGATCTGTTACACATCAAAATTCCACACTTGCATATAAAGTGTCACATGTGGCGCAAACGTCATGTTTTAAGTGTCACATGTGGCGCAAACGTCACATTCTAAGTGTCGTAAGTGTCGCAACTCAACTGTCGCAAGTATTGCAAGTGTCGTAACATGCTTTTTACACTTTTAGTAAGTGTCGCAACTCAATCGACACCATAAAAACACTTGCCACAAACCCTAAATCATGTTGGAAAGAAAAGCCCCATCATTTGGCAGTCGAAACATACCTTCTTACCTGGGATTTTGACCAGTTTTTGGACATTTAAGAAACTCGACGCTCCCCTGTCTATGCCTAGGGAGCGTCGACGCTCCCTACACCATGAAAAGGAGGTGCCACGGCGCTCTATTTGGAGATTTATGGGGGCGTCGTTATTGTTGAGGGAATCAGGGTGAATACCACCTTCTTCTAAGGGATAACTCTAGAGATTGGGAGTTTGTTTGGCTCGAATCCTACTCTATGGCTCTATCTTAGGAAAGAATCACAACCTATGGAGTCACATCCTCAACCAATTCCAAAAATACTCAAGGTGGTTGAGCATCTAAAAGCCTATAAATTGGAGGCATTTCCATGGTAAAAAGAGAGGAAGAAGTCAGTAATAGCATCATTATTTTGATCGTATGTTGTTCATGCAAAGGGTTGGATGAGGAGGACATGAAGGAGTTGTTGCATCTTCAAATTCAGATTGTAAGTACTTGCTTTTGGTTCTCAAATTAATATAGTTGGCCTATTTCCTTCAAGTATGTGTACTTTTGCATCTACTTGTCTATTGTCGTTCAATTTTCATAGGTAGATCTATTTAGTCAATTATATAGAGTGGAAGAAAGGTATCTTTGTTGTTCTTTGCAGGATCAAGGAGCTTAGGAATCAAGCTCAAAGATTTGGAACATCAAGGACAATCACTAGAATAAGGTATGCCGCGCTTCTCTTTTCCTCGTTTAACTAGCTAAGTTTGATCTGAAAGGAATATAGCAACCATTTGTACTTTTCTGTCTTGGGGGGAATACTCTGTAACAATAGTGAATGTGGAGAATCTCAAACTCTATGAGCCTTCCATGTTGGATCAAGAGGAGGAGGAGGTCCTACCTTTCATAGAGAACTTAGCNATTTGGAACATCAAGGACAATCACTAGAATAAGGTATGCCGCGCTTCTCTTTTCCTCGTTTAACTAGCTAAGTTTGATCTGAAAGGAATATAGCAACCATTTGTACTTTTCTGTCTTGGGGGAAATACTCTGTAACAATAGTGAATGTGGAGAATCTCAAACTCTATGAGCCTTCCATGTTGGATCAAGAGGAGGAGGAGGTCCTACCTTTCATAGAGAACTTAGCACCAAATGCTTAGGTAGAGTTAGCAGAGGACACAATTCTACAAAAGCAGTCCAAAACTACAAGACAAGGCCAGAATGACCTTTGGCATATAGGGTTGAAAGGACATCTTCCAAGAAAAGCAAAGTGGTACTCCAAGGAGAAGGTAGAGGAAAATTTTAATCACCTCATTTAGTAAATATTTTGGGGACCAAAAGCCTCCCTAAATGGAGAGGTATGATCTTGATTGGATCATTATATTATTTGTCATCTATCTCGATGCTTTCAGAGTGTAAAACATTGGAGGAATGAGCTTGCAGAATCATTTTAGTGGCAAGTCCCATTTTGGAAAATTGGGGTCCAGAAGCTTCTCAATCCATTTTGAGATAGTAAACGGCGTTTTTTGGGGTTCTGGTGTCTTAAACTTGCCCACCCCCTTGACGATGTTCTACACTCCGAGACCTTTCCAACAGTGCAGATCGTGCATCAATTGGAGTTCATATGCAAAAGTTATGCCTCATGTAATTTGAAATATTATGTTGACCACCAGGGTACGAGAGGATGCCACATCATCCCCCATTACTCATGCATATGGGGCTAGCCATGTGAGGAATTTCAAGAAGATTCTAGAAGGTCCAAAACCTATCACAATTGAGGGTTGAGGAAGTCAAAAACCCACCCCTAGATGGCTATCAAGCTATGTTAAATATCGGGCCACTAGAAGGAGAATGGGTTCCATTTTATGTTATTGTATTTTGTTCCATAGCAAAGAAGAACAACATCGAAGGGTAATTAGAGAGCATAACAAAGGTGGCTAATGTTTTGTAGTAGCCTAACAAGCCAAAGGTCTCAGATAACTCCATAATGAGCTCCTTCTCCTTTGTACTTGCATTATTTCCATACCAAAGAAAAGAGAGCAGAGCAGCCTCACCTTCAAAAGAGTATTGCTGGTCATGTAGTCTCTCGGCACTCCATATCTGTAACCTAAGGGCCTCAAGACATAATCTCCTTAGTTATCCACAAAATGGAGATAACATCTGGCTCCTACTTGGGGAAATGTGCTCACCGTAGAGTGCATGAGCACCGCAGAATCTCATGGTAGACTCGTGTCCGCAAGGAAACATCAAATTGTCAAGTGCAAGATGGCCTACTCATCCTTGTTCTTATATGATCATAAAAAACCAACTAAGCTAAAAAAAGAAAATTTTGACATTTTTTTCAAAAAATTCTAAACTAAGCATGAAATCAATATGCAAGTAGAGAAAAATGAAAATGAAATGCATCTAAACTAGTATGAGCAACCAAGATGCAAATGCAGGGAATCAAAATGAATTACCTACTTACCTGGGGCACGGGCCCTAAAGAAGTCATGTCACCTGGATGTCAGGTTGGAGAAGAGACCCAGCTACCGGTAGTGGCATATTTCTCTCATTTAATGTTGTCAGATATTACCTTTCTTTGTCAGACTTCTTCTTGATGATGTAAGGGCCAAGCCATGAATTTTTGTCTTTTTGGTCATATCTGGGCTTGCCCTTTCTTTTGTCCCACATGAGCACAAGACTTCCTTCATTGAAATCGATGCAAGGTGTATTCTTATCATGTGGAGGCTCTGTGTGGATTGTATCTTTGACGATTTCTTCATGTTTCTCATCTTGCTTCTTCAAAATTTGGATAGACCCTGGCTCCTTCCCATGGTATTTTGCAAGTATGTCTTTGTATTGATCTGTCCTTGGAAGAAGCGTGTCTATGGAGTCCTCCTGCATAAAAGGTAGCTCAGATGGATCATACTCAATGGTTTGTGGGAGTAACTCAATGGTTTGTGGGAGTACATCATAATTGCATTCGCTGGCATAATCAGGACCATCAAGATCCATCACGTGTCTATCAGCTTTCTCTCGATTGTATAGTATCTGAAAAGTGCCCATCTCCCATTGGGATGTGTGCGTGCATGAGATCCATGCTAAGGAAACCCCCAAGAGCAGTGGACCAGCTCCTAGATAAGAGCATCCCCCAAGCATCTGGAACGTCGATCACTACTATGTCCATGAGAATGTTGATATGTGGAAAATCAATCAGGAAAACCTCAACGTCCTCACATACCTCGAGGACTTTGACCTTTCTAGAATCAATACGACATACATTGCCATAAGGTCGGGTTGTCTTCAAACCAAGTTGTTTCCTTACCTTCAATGATATGACATTTGTTGAGGCCCCTAAATCAAGCATGCAGTTGTTCAAGTGGAGGCCATTCATGCCTAATGAAAGATAGAAAGGAGGGTTCTTGTCCCTTGGTTGATCGAGATACATAGTATTCAAAATGATGGGAGGATCCTCCTTTTCGTTTGGCATCTATAAGACTTTAAAAATTTCCGTTTTCACAAAAGGGATCTTACACATCTTTGTCATTGGGACCGTAATATTCAGTTTTCCAAACTTGCTTGCAACATATATATTCAACTAAATATCATATGTAGGAGTTGGCTTAGGAAGCAACTCACATACTAGCAGTGGAGGTGGTGGAGCCACCTTTTCTGCTGATGGAAGAGTATTAGTCTGTGATGGAGGGACTGAAGCAATTTTCTTTTGTAGGTTAGAATTTCCCCCCTCCTTAATTCCTTCTTCTGATCATCTATCAATTTACTTAAGGCCCAGAGTCTCCCCTCTCTTTCTCCTATTCTTCTGGCTTCATTGATCTATTCTTGGGTAACTTGTTCATCGTTGAAATTGCAAATCATGAAGTTTACATCTTCAGGATAATCTTTGTCTCGTCGGGGGCACTCATCTTCCCTGTGGGGTTCTTGGCATGGGAGACACCAAGCTTCTATATCAATTGCCCCAACAGGTTTCAAAGTATCTAGGGCCTTTGCCTCTTGTTAAGGTCTTGGTTTCCAAGTTCCAACTTATGGCATCTCTCTGTTGTCTCGCAAACTGAGGTCTAAGAGTAGATTGATATCTTTCCATTGTAGTCATACGATTCATAAGTTGATTCTGCACCTGAACAAACTAAGTATTCATTTAGTCTATCTTCTGAGTCAAGAGAGCAATCGGATCAAGAACATTGTTGTTGGGAACCTTCGTCCTTGCCTGTCTTGGTATGAGGGTACTGAAAAGGTTCTATTTTTTAATCAAGGAGATTCTCTTCAATGTCAATACTAAACTCTTTAGCCTCTGCCAATGATGTGGGCTTTTTATCGTTGAGAATCTATCGGAACTGCCCTTCAAAAGCATTCATGTAAAGGAGACATACTGATAATGTCGTAGGACAGTAATATGTTGAAATTTGATTGTACAACCTGTCAAATCTGGAAATGAATTCCTTTACTGTTTCATTCTCCTTTTTTCTTTATTTGATTGAACAGAGTCCCAAGTGTTCCACCATCTGCCTTTCTCGACCATCTGCTCTTGAGTAAGTTGGAAAAAGCATCGTAGGATATGATTATCAAGGAGTCCTTTGAACCAATCAAGGGCTTCTTCAGTCAATGATGAAGCAAATAACCTCATGGCCACATCTTCATGATCAATACCTGCATTGTCCATGTCCCAGCCCATGACAAAAATGTGGTCTTCAGTAGTTATCACATTGTTTCCTGGGAACTTTGGCAACCACATGTTGACTTATGTTGTCATTTTGTTAGGGTAACCTTGGATATTGGCCATGTTAAGGGGTTTGTAGAGGTCCCTTGCCCAAGGGCAAGCCATTGGAACAAGAGGAAGGGTATTATGGAAAAGGGTTTTAGCAACAGGAGACTTGAGAGGAGGCCTTCTTTGGTAAACCTTAGAAGGCTTGAACCTCCCAGGGGGGAAAGGTTTGGGGAAAGAAGGATTTTGGGAAGGTGGAGTCACGAGATGAGTTTCAAAATGAACTCATCAAGGAAAAGGAAAAGGGAACGTCCCTTAGCTGGAGTCACCGGGCAAGCTAAGGGAAAGGCTTTGGGATAGCTTACCAAAGTGTCGTTAGGGTACGAAGAAGATTCAAAATCTTCCCCGGCAACTGCGCCAAAATGTTATAGCACAAGTTGTAGGTTGGGAAAAGCCCGACCCAACCATAAAGCAAGTGCTACAATTTGAGAATCCTACACCCAATGTCACCTCAATCTAGGTCTCGCACTTCAAGGGTGACTAGGTCACTCTAGGGAGGCGATCTCGATGACCCTAGGGGGAATGAGATGGATATGGATAGAGATGGAAGTGAAGCCCCTAGAGGTCAAGACTAAGTGGAGTGAAATGTGTGGAATGAAATCTTGGGAAGGTCCAAGGGTTGCCAAGTATGTTATATAACCTATAAATGGGGGAATACCTGCCCGAGACACAAGAAAAACCACTTTGCAATGATGTATGTTAGTTGGATCAGCAAGTTAAGCTTGTTGTCCCTAATTTGCAGCAATAGATAACAGTATATATCAGCAATATCATGGTACTATAAGCTGCTCAGTAAAT
>JASDQU010355604.1:0-11850 GCA_032191745.1 Picea mariana
AGTAATACACTTATCTTCTTCTGCAATCGTAATATTAACAGAGACAAGTTGACTTACCAGAGTATTAAAGGCATTCAGATGTTCTGTCAAAGAATGTCCATATTCCATCCTAAGATGATAGAACTTCTTTCGAAGAAACAACTTGTTTACCAAGGACTTTGATTGATACAAATTCCCCAACTTATCCCATAGTTCCTTGGCTATAGATTCTCTCGAGACATTCAACAACACTAAATCTACCAGGCAGAGTCGAATAGTACTCCTTTCTCTTCTCTCCAACTTCTCCCAATATTCCTTTGACATACCAGTAGGTGGTGTACTAGTATTTTGTGTACTAGTAGGTTGTGTACCAGTAGCCTGTGTGATAGTAGACGGTGTACCAGTAGGCTGTCTACTAGGATCCACATCGATCCATTGTTCTTTGACTACAAGAAGTTCCTCCATCTTGAGCTTCCATATCTCAAAGTTGTTACCATTGAACTTATCCATCTCTATTTTAGATGAGCTCGCGATTCCTCTTTATATACTCAAATCTCCACTGCAAAAGTTCCCACTAAACGCACGTTTATCACAAACCCAAGATAAAGTTGATCTATCAAGACCGAGCCAAACCCTCAACAACAAAGGCATCCCTCTGAAGCCAAAAAAGAGATCTCATACCACATGTAAGTTTTAAACCTGTGAAGTAAGGCAATGCATATATATTCTTAAGAAAAACAAAAATTAATCAATGGCTCATTCACATAGTACACAGAGATTTATACCAGAAAACCTCAACTGGGGAAAACCTTTCTTTTATTCATTATATCGAATTTCACCATTCACCATACAATATATACAATGTTTTTAGGTATTCTGTAGATACCAAAACCTTAATCCCTTAATCCAAGATTAATTTAGAAAACCGTTAAAAATAGAAAAATATGCTAAAAATAGCAAATACCACCCAAAAACAAATTTCGGGGCATTTCCCTTGTTGGCACAAGGGCAGACCCAGGGTTTAGCTCCAATAGCACACCAACAAGCCCTAACTACTGGCCCTTTCATAAACACCTGCAAAGCAGATGTAGTCTCACCCGAAGCAGTTATGGGGGGGCTATAAGACAAAGATGTCTGCAACTAAGGGAATATCAAGTGAATCTAATACAATAACAACACAACATTCATATGTCACTTATCAGCTAGGATATACTCTACACATATACTTATTATACCTATCATAGTAATGTAATCACAATATATCAATGATAGAGACAAAATACCAATCACACACGACACAAAATATACGTGCTTCACCCCCTCTCTAGGGATACATCCACATAACTGTGCTTTATAATATATCAAGACAAAGCATACAGTTCTTGTCTACACTCTTAGCTATTATATATTCTCTCTTATCCTCTCTTTCTCTCCACTCCCTGTTCACCCAGCTGCAGGGTTGATCTTCGCACCCAACTGAGGATCTTACAATACTAAAAGGCTCTCACACTTAGCACTTCTCTCTCACACAACAATAATCTCTCACAACATACCAACAACAACTAGATCAAGTAACATGAACCTGAATGAACCCTCTTCCCTCATATAGGTTTTTATTTATACATTAAAATCACTTACCGACATCCTTAGCTTGAAACCTAGGTGTCAAAAACCCTAGATACCAAAACCTTAGGTGTCTAAAACTCCAGGTCAACTTGACCTGTGTTTTCAGGGCTTCACCAACCTGGCTTTCCTTCCTTTTCGCGTAGTGCCCCCAATCATATAATGGTGACTTTTTATTCTTGTTGATTTGTCCACAATCCTTATTTCTTGCTATTCTGTCATCCTCGATCTCCTCGTCCAGCGACTTTCTTTCTTGGACTTCGATCCACCTTTTCTACTCTTTGTTCACTTTGACCCAGTAACAGTCACTGTGTCTTCCGCGAAGTTGTCATTCTCCTTTTTCTTCCTTGATCTTTGCGTACTTCCACACCCAAGGGCCAACAAGCCCCCAACACTCACTTGTGACTCATCCCGAGGCACTTCAGATCTCATCTTCCTATTTTACTTCAATTTCAGACTGCGTAGAGCAGCCTTTGCTTTCTACTCTATGCCTCCTCTTCCTGCTTGTGCAGACTGTCTTTTCTATGTTTGGTACCTAGTTTCAACTACACCTGGTACCTAGACCCATTTCTTTATGCTTCTATTGAGAGCTGCGAGGCAGCTGGTTGTGATAGTACAACTTCAACCAACTCCCATTCACTAATCCTTCCTTCCATTCTCCATTCAGATTCTTCAATTGCGGAGCTCCTCCTTCTGTAACATAGGTGATCTTGTATGGCCCTAGCCAATGTGTTCTGAACTTCCCGGGATGTCTATTGAACTTACTGTCGTATATCAGTACTATATCACCTTGTCTAAATGCCTTCTTCTTGATGTGCCTGTCATGGTAGGCCTTCTCTCTTTCCTTATGTACTTGCTAATGGAATCATGCAATAAATCTATCTTCCTCTAGTTCAACCAATTGTGCAAGCCTCTCTTGAATAGTGCCAGGTTCATCCATATCTATAAAGGCAACAATTCTTAGGCTTGGTACCAAATATTCCATTGGAACAACAACTTCAATATCATATACCAACTTAAAAGGTTTTTTCATTGTCAACTTCTTGTAAGTGGTTCTATAGGCCCATAACACTACTAGTACTCTTAAATCCCAGCCGTCCTTGTTCACATTGAAAATATTCATCAATTTTGTCTCCAAGATCTTGTTGAATGTTTCAACTGTCCCATTTTCTTATGGATGGTACAGTGTGCTCTTCTGATGGTGGACTGCAAATTCTTCAGTGATGGATTTAACAGTCTTATTGATGAAATGTGTACCTTGATCACTCAAAAGTATCTTTGGGCAACCAAACCTAGTTATGATGTCATCAAATATGAAGCACGTAGCTATAGTTTCACTATAGTCCTTAACTTCTCTTGCTTTGGCCCATCTGGTCAAGTATTTTTTTGTTGTAATTATGTACCTTTCTCTTCTATGATTTCTAGGTGGGTTTCTAGGTCCAACGAAGTCAATGGCCCATTTCTCGAATTCTTGTAGGGTCATCTGTGGTGATAATTGCATTTCATCCCTTTGGGAAGGTTTTCCAACTATTTGGCATACATCACATGCTCTGGAATAGTCTTTAGCATCTTTGTGTAAGGTAGGCCACTAAAGGCTAGATCTAAGAACCTTCTGTGTAGTTTCTTTACCTGCATAATGTCCTCCTGCGATGCCTTCATTCGCTTCTATGAGGATCAGTGGGATATCTTCCTCCATAACACACCTTCTCAATATCTCATCAGGTCTCATCTTGTATATATGTCCATCTATAAGTGAGAAGTCTGCAGTGCGCACTACTAGCAATCTGGATCTAATGGTATCCTAAAAATACATCTGTAAAAGAATATACTTCCTGGCCTCCCACATTATCTAACACTTCATCAGTGAAGGGTCTAGGGAAGGGGTCATGAAAACAAGCATCATTTAGCTAATCCATTCTGACTCTTCCATAGGTTCTATAATCCCTGCTTCCAACATTCTGTCGAGCTCAATCTTCACTTTCTCCTTATATTTAGGGTTCAATATGTAAGGTCTTTGTTTGACTAGTATTTCATATGGCTTCAAAGGGATCCGCATTTCTCCCATAGGCCCTTTAATGCCCTTCATATCAGTGAACTTGGTTGGAAACAAGTCCTAATATTCATGCAGTAATTATGTAATCTTTTCAATAGTGGCAACATCCCAATAATCTCCAACATTAGCAAGCTTTGGGGTCTGTTCTATTCCAATATTGACCTTGTTAATGTTGATTGGGTTTCCAATGAATGGTAAATCAACTCCTGGTCCTTCCACATCTATTTGGCCTTTTGTTTATGTAATGTTCACCTTTCTTGGATCATCATCTTCATCAGCATTGATGTTGTAATAGCCTTGCAGTTTTTGTAGAGGCGTAGTCCATTCGTCCTCATCTTGCTCCAAAGGGAGGCTAGAGGCCTCCTCAAATACTTTATGTTTGAAAATCTATAGTTCTTGATATACTGAAGGATATTGAATTTCAAATAAGAAGGTGTTTACAAAATTCTGATTCATACCATTTCAATCTGTAGTGATGAGGCGTAACTCTGCTTGAAGGTACCAGTTGATAGGTGTTGTGTCCAGTGTGTTGATGAATTTGTGTACCCATTGTTCTTGAGGAATGTTGCTCCAGGCTTCCTCTCAACTTCACACATGGTCCTTTGGGAAACTTCAACTTGTGTATCAAACTTCACAGCCTTCTATTTGTGCTGAGAACCACGTTGTCATCAAGGTATGATACTGTACCGAATCTGTAATATTGTTTTTGTGTGCCCCCCACCATCTTTTTGGGGTTTCTCTTAGGGCCTCATCTATCGCCAATAGCCTTTGTTTCAATGGTATACTTTCTNAAGGTGGGTAAGTTACTTACTATTGTGTCAATCCAACGAACTTCTCTGGTTAGTCTAGCACATATTCTTGTATATACTTCATACATTTTATTCTGCCAATTCTCCAATGCTTCTTCTGAGTTTGATGAACTTGCATTGTCACTTCACCAGCTTAAGTTTCCATTGGCCATAGGATTAATGTAATCTTGTTGTCTGGTTGTTAATTTGTATATATTTTCCTGTTCATATGTGATGTCTTCTTCTCTAATGGGCTCAGTGTATCGCTAACCTTCATATGGATATAAGTGTGCAATGACCCTAAGGCCATCTTTTTCAAAAGTCATGTCTCTTCTTTAAGTCAACCACAGTGGAATTATTGAAGGCCCAATCAATTCCTAACAGTGCAGGGTAAGGGAAGTTGTCATCAGCTATCTCAATTACCTCAAAATCTGGAAATGTTCTTACTCCATCAATGTCCACAGGGACATTTTCTAGTCTACCAAAGGGGCTTACAGCCTGCTGATTAGCCATCCTAAGCCTGATAGGGGAATAGATCAGTCTAGGTTTTCCCATTAGTGCCCAAGTTTTCTTCGTCATGACATTGACCTTCGAACCTAAGTCGAGGACCACATATTCTATATCATATTCACCTATTTGAGGATTCAAATGTAATTCCTTATTGTTCCTTCTCTTCTTACCAATTTGATGTACTTCCCTATTCAGTAAGGGTTCTATCCTTCCTAACTCATATTGTCTGATTAAATTTTGTAGTTCTTGGGCAACGCTCTCATCTTGAATTAACTTAACACAAGTATATAGAAATTCCATGAGCTTGCTTACCTCTTTTCCTTCTCTTGGTGAAGCGGACTGATCAAATTCCTGAGGCATTCCATACTCTCTTAATTATGATGTTGTTTTTGATGAAGAACCTCAGTTTCCTTTGAAATCTTTTCTTTCTTCCTAAAATATTTGTCTTTATTTCTTTACATCAAAGGTTTGGGTCTCCTCTGTGGCTTTTTTAATTCATCAATCTTCGTTAGTCTTCTCTTGGTTCATTATGTCATCTCCTGTAACAACGCCTCCTCTAGTAATAACAGTGACTCTAGGGTATTCTCCGTGAGGTTCATCTTTTATCAACTATGTCTGCGGGTTCTGCTGAGGTCCTCGTTTCTCTTGAATTTTAGCCAACAATGTTGGACATTCCTCGATAATGTTTTTGAACGAGTTGCAATAGCTACAAGTAGTACAAGGGTTCTAACAGTCCCTTTTCAAGTGTCCTGGTTGTGTGCAGTTATAATAGATGATCTATCCTCAACCTCGACCAATTCCTCCTCCTCGTCCTCTTCATTTGAATCCACCATGAGGATTGAAATTTCCTATCCCAGGGGAGTTATACTTCGTAGTGTTTCCTTATTTTTGTACTTCGCCTTGAATCTTGTATAAGTCTCTCGACATTTCATGCATGAGATCGTAAGCCCTACAATCCCTATGATCATGTCCCACAGACTTACAGAACATACAATAAAAATTTGTGGGTGTCTGAACATATTTTTGCATGTAATAGCACTCACCAATACGATGTCTATTTTAGCATACCTCGCACTAGGGTAAGGTGACTTGATTCTAAGGGCTCGGAGCTCTAGAGGCCAAGTATTCATGGAATAGAGGACAATGTTCCTTATCATGGCCTTCTGATCTACACATGACACACCAGATGTCTTCTCTTTTATCTTTTCCCTTGTCTTTCTTCATATCTTCAACCTGCAAAGACAAACTAGTCAGCTGAATCAAGATATGACTCATGCCTGAGATGAATTCTCCCATAGAGGTTGATTCTAGCTTCATGGTGATATCCAACGCCTCAACCTATGAAGCAATATTCTGTTGCATTAGAGGAACTATGATGTGTGGTAAGAGGGAAGCAATGAAACATTCCTTGTTCTGCTCATCTGGGATCTTAAAAGTCAATTGGGTTGTTAAGGTCTTGAATCTTTGATCAAACTCCCAAACAGGTTTGGCTACCTTCTGCTTGATCTCTTTCAACTCTGTAATACATTGGGACTCCGACTTAGGTTTCTTAAATTATGCAATCATGTCATTCTTGATCTCATTTAATGGCATAGGTTGTGCAAGTCCTTAGACAAGATTCATGTACCAACTTAGTGCACGATCTCTTAGGGTAGTACTAAACTGGGTTCTTTTCACTGCTTCATCGGTGACATTATTAATATTCCATACGGCTTCACATAGGAACCAGTGTTGGTCAGGATCTTCAAATCCATCTCCCCTAAAGATAGGGAGTCTCATATCATCTTTCATAGATCTTCCTAGGGTTCCTGACTGAGTATGTGGTGGATTACTAGTGATAGTTCTTTGGGTGCTCTGGTGGTTGGGATTACTCTGATTGCTTAATACTACTAAATCAACAAGAGGGATAACAATACTTACTTCAATGGTCTGCACAGTTCCTGAAGTTTCAGGTTCTTCCTTGCGAAGCTCTTCAGCTTTTCCTTCCTCTGTCCTAGCGGGTTCTAAATTTTGTTCATCTGTCAGATCTTCCTCTTCTCCACTGTAGAAAACCTTGTCCCCGTAGTTATTATTAAATAGGTTTGCAAGGTGAACTTCTCTGAACAATCTCCCACTGCATGTATGTCCATCTTTTGTGTCGTTGTCGCTGTCCAAATTTTTGAACATTATCTTTTCTAGATCTAACCAACCTACTATATCTTCAAGATGTTATTTTCATGCAATAGCATCTTGAGTTTCAACTTCAGGAATTGTAAAAATTTTCCTCTGGGTCCCTTAAAGAAATATCTCTCAGCTTGGCTATATGACTCTACTCTGTCAACAAAAAACTTTGTGATGTAGCCTCCAATGGTGCTATCAAACCAATGATCCACTTCTCTTGACATGGCGTTATCAACTCTCTTGACCTTCTTGATCAACGTCGATGTCCAAACTAAAGGAGGTCTAGATCTGACCTAAAACTGGGTATCTTCCAACCTGTCTAACCACTCATATAGTTCCTGATGGAATCCTCCAAATAATATCTCTTGTATATCAGTGAATATATATTTCTCCGACCAATCCTCTATAATAAGATTAGGGTTCTTGTTCTAGGCTTCAGCGAAGTCCTTTTCTTGATCCTCTATCCACTTTTGAATCTATGTCTTTCATGGGAACCACCTTGACATTCACCCAAGTAGATTACTATGCCATCAACGGAACCATTTGTTGGCACAGGGGCAGACCCAGGGTTCAAATCCAAGAGCGCACGAACAAGCCCTAACTATTGGCCCTTTCGGCAACACCTACAAAGAAGATGCAGTCTCACCCGAAGAATTTATGGGGTGGATGAAGGAAAAAGATGTCTGCAACCAAGAGGAATATCAAGTGGATCTAATACAATAACAACACAACATTCATATATCACTTATAAGCTAGGATCTACTCTGCACATCTACTTATTATGTCTAGTATAGTAATGCACTCATAGTATATCAATGAAAGATATAGAATACCAATCACACACGACACAAAATATACGTGGTTCACCCCCTCTCTAGGGATACATCCACAGAACTATGATTTATAATATATTAAGATGAAGCATACAGTTCTTGTCTACACTCTTAGCTAGCAGACCTTCTCTCTTCTCCTCTCTTTCTCTCCCCTCTCTGCGCACCGAAATACAGGGTTGATCTTCGCACCTAAATGAAGATCTTACAATACCAGAAGGCTCTCACACTTAGAACTTCTCTCTCACACAACAATAATCTCTCACAACATACCAACAACAGCTAGATCGAGTAACTCGAACCTAAACGAACCCTCTTCCCTCATATAGGTTCTTATTTATACATTACAATAACTTACCGACATTATTTGGTCGAAACCTAGGTGTCCAAAACCCTATATATCAAAACCCTAGGTGTCTAAAACCCTAGGTCAACTTGACCTGTGTTTTCAGGGCTCCACTAGCCTGGCTTTCCTTCCTTTTCACACGGTATTCTAAAGCATCTAATGGTGGATTTTTCTTCTTGTTGAGTTGTTCACAATACTTATTTCTTGTTGATCTGTCATCCTCGATCTCCTCATCCAATGACTTTCTTTCTCGGACTTCGCTCCACCTTTTCTTCTCTTTTCTCACTTCGACCTAGTAACAATCACTATGTCTTCCGCGAAGTTCACATTCTCCTTTTTCTTCCTTGACCTTTGCATACTTCCATACCCAAGAGCCAACAACCCTGAATGCACATGACACAAAGAGAACTACTAGAGGAATCGTTAGATGCATATGTCAAACCTGACGCACCCACACACACATGAAAAGAATATAACATATACCCAACAATATTTGCTTGGTCATATGAATATATTCCATGAATCAACCCTCGTATTGTCGAGAATGATATTAGAACTTATCTGGATGATAAACCTATTCGAAAAAGTCTTAGAGTTGTCAATCCCTAGAAGGCCCCTGCTATTAAAGTAGAGGTAGAGAAACTTATTAATGTTGGATTTATCTACCCGTTTCCCTTGACTGAATAGGTATCCAATCCCGTTACTGTGAATAAGAAGCAAGGAACCATCCATGTGTGCATGAACTTTAGTGACCTAAACAAAGCCTGTCCTAAAGACAACTTCCCGACACCTTTCATCGATAAGGTTCTCGATGAGTGTGCCGGAAGAGAAGTGTTTTCTTTCATGGAAGGATTTTCAGGGTATAACCAAATTCAAATTAAACCTGAGGATCAACACATGATGACATTTATTTTTCCTTGGGGTACTTTCGCATACCGAAAAAATCCTTTCGCTCTTAAAAATAACAGAGAAACCTTCCAACGTGATATGAACTTCGCATTCCATGATCTTAAGAATATATTCGAAGCTTACCTTGACTATCTTGTTTCTCACTCTCAAAAGAGAGTGGATCACTCTACGCACCTTCGGCTAGTTTTTTTAAGATGTCGTTACTATAGAATTTGGTTGAACCCTCATAAGTGCATCTTTTGCATTAGGTTTGGTTGTCTTTTGGGATTTCTAGTTTTTGAGATCGGGATCATGGAAGATCCATTAAAGGTTGAGGAAATAATTTTTAAATGTGTTGAACTTGCATAGAATAGATCTAGCTAGAGAATACCACACACATTTGCAGAGATAAATTGAGAAAGAACAAGCAAGAGAGAAAGAATGGAAGAATTCTCATTAACCGTATTCCACACTCAAAGAGTGAATAATTTACAATATATATAGGATACATGAGTAACTAATGCACCATAGTGATGGTCTAGAGTGATCTTTACACATAACAATAGTTATGGGAGTGAAATTCCACCTAGTCTAGTCTCTTATGCAATTACGGGAGTTAACTGCCATCTAGCTGAGTTAACTAGTCAACTAGTCTTTAGTTAACTGATTGAACAAAGTGTAGTGAGGAGTAGATCAAGGAATCAAGGGTAGTACACCAATTTGTTGATGATCCCAAGGAAAGTGGGCATTATCATGGTGATGATACCAATGTTTCATGGTGACAAAACCAATGCAACATCTAGACTCAACTCAACTAGTCAAATTGAAGTGTCAACTGAAAGAGAAAATTCTCTAGGTGGAATATTCTACCCTAAAATATAGGAGACTGGATAATGACTAATTATGACTAATAAAAAAGGAAAAACCTTAGGAAAAATAAATCCTAGGTGTGGGTGAAGTAAATCCAACATACTTCGATTACCTCCCCCGCACACTATTCGACAACTTCAAGGTTTACAAGGGAAAGGTAACTTTTTAAGTTCGTTTATAGTAAACTATGCCAATATCACTAAGGGTTTCCTGTGTATTTTGAAGGAGGACACCCTTTTTATCTGGGATGAGAGAGCCCATGAGTCATTTGATGCTTTGAAGAAAGCCTTGGTATTGACGCCTCTGCTAAAGTCTCCTGACTACAGTAGGGATTACTTGCTTTACATCGCCGCATCCGAGGAGACAATTTGTATGGTTTTGGTTCAGGAGGATGATGAGCTATGAAAGAACTTCATATACTACCTTAGTTGAAACTTAGTCAGTATTGAGCTTAATTATTCTCATGTTGAAAAGATATCTTTGGCTTCTATTCACACAGTCCAACATTTACGACATTATATATTGCTTTGCAAGATTACTATGTTTGTCGATGCCAATCCATTTCAATACATCCTTACCAAATGTATCATAGGAGGGAAATATAATAAATGGATTGTCATTTTACAAGAATTTGATCTTTATTTTTCTTCTGCGAAATAAAAGAAATCACTAGTATTCGTGGATTTAATATCTGAATTTCCATGATTATATGAGGATGTTATCCATGTTGATTCATTCATGGATGAACTCATTTTCCTTGTCTCATCGTCCAACACCTAGTATGGAGACATCATTTTTTATATTCAAACCTTGAAGTTCCCTTAGCATCTCTCGTGGGATGACTGAAAACGTGTAGCATACCGAGTTAAGAATTACACTATTGTCGGTGACAATTTGTATCGTCGAGGAATAGACAATATTTTTCATCATTTTTAACTCATGAGGAAGCCTGGTGAGTACTAAACAAATGCCATAGTGGGGCTTCTAGTGGTTATCTATTTGGGCTTGCAACAACCCATAAACTTTTTTGAGTTGGTTATTTTTGGTCATCTATGTTTAAAGATTGTGTTGAAGTGGTTAAGAAGTGTAACCCCTGCCAGGTGTTCACTCGAAAAATGCACTCGCATCCAACCCCTCTTCACCCAGTCATTACAGTTGGTCCCTTCACCAAGTGGGGGGTGGAATTCGTGGATTGCAAGCCAACTTCAACTAGGGGGAATCAACACATTATCGTGGTCGTCGACTACTTTACTAAGTGGGTCTCCATGCCTACAGTTAAATTCGACATGAATATTGTTTCCTTCTTCGTATTCAATCAAATTATCGCTCGGTTTGGTATCCCAAGTGACATTGTCATTGATCATAGCAATCACTTTCAGAATGAAATGATGGAAGAGATAGAATCTAAGTTGGTGTTTAAGCATGGTAATTCTTCCCCTTACTACCCCTAGGAAAATGGACAAGTAGAGGTCGTCAACAAGTCTCTCAAGACCATTTTGTAGACAACTGTCACCCAAAGTAAGTCTGACTGCACATTATGCTATATACCACACTCTGGGCATACTGAACCTTGGTCAAGACTGCCACCGGTTTTTCCCCTTTCCAGTTAGTACACATAGTGGATTCTATATTTCCCATTGAATGTGAAATCCATTCTCTTAAGTTCGTAGTTGCACTCCTACCTGACACTTTCGATCTCGAGCGATGCCTTGTACACCTAGAGAGTCTTGATGAGCAGCATCGAGATGCCTCTACGACTATCGAGGCAAACAAAATATGTGTCAAGATCTAGTATGATAAGTC
>JASDQU010355607.1:0-11998 GCA_032191745.1 Picea mariana
AAAAAAAAAAAAAAAATATTGATCATTTTAAGACCCTTTTAGCCTGCACGAACAAAAGGCATTGTAATTTTAGGGATATGTTGACTTTGATAATTTAAAAAAATATTAAATTAATATTATAAATTTCCAAAAAATACACCACACAAGAAAAATGGGTTCTCTACAACTATCCAAGTTTTTTGAATGAAAATCCATTGTTAAGGTACTCAACACCTGCACGAACAAAAACATATACCTTATATTTTGTTAGAAAAATAAGACACTATTGTTAGAAAAAATAAAAGTTGACATAGTTCTTCACAATTTCTATGAATAAAAGTTGTACATTCGGAAATCTAATTCAATTTCCTACATTTCATCTTCTTACACCATATTCAAATTCATTGTAAAAGTACCTTGAATAATCCCTCCAAGTTAAGAGATTGTTGTTTTTCCAGGTTTGCATTGCCACTAACACGTCATGAGAGACCATCATTAGCTTGCACTCACCTGAGAACCATGAGCCCCTTATTCCATTTTTATGAGTGTAATACTTGTATGAAGCATTCCATTCCATCTCCTTCTTTCTCAATGTGCAATCAACCAATATTGTTATCCGAATGTTATTGTTTGTGTACAAGACTGATTTATGACTGCTTCATTTTGTCTTCCATGTTACCTATACTCTATATATGGTCCTCGGGATCCCAATCCCAGTCCATTAGGATGATCACATTTCTTATGTTTTGTTTAAGTATCACGATTATTATGTAATGTTGATTTGGAATACATTTTATTTGAGCTTGAAAAATCAATTTGTATTTATTGTTTAAACTCCGCAAAGATTCTAGAGCTCATATTTTTGTGGTTTCTGACTTTTATGTGAGTATGAAATATTGAGAATGAGTTTCCATTACATATTTTTGAGACGAATGTCACAAAATCGTTTGAAGTTCTATGAAAAGGGGTCATATTTTCTACTTTGTATTATGTTTGTAATACTTCAAATTTGTTGCTTTCTCTTGCTATAGTATGGGAAATGGTTATGAGAGAAAAGAATAATTATGTTTTCATTCGTTATGATTGAAAAGTTTCCCCTTAATCTTTTCTTTGGTTGTTCCACTTGTGGGTATTAATTTTTATGAATGAAAAATTTGAATGCTTATAAAACTTGATATAATTGTTATCTGAGTGAGAAACGAAGGAGCACCATCTCTATAAAAATGAAGAGGGTATCTCTAATTCCAATGAAAATGTCCCATGAGGTTGTCTTTTATCCTTGATGGGAAAAGAGATCATCAATTCCACCCAATTTTGTTTCCAAAAAGGTAGAGAACATAGAGGAATTAATGTGTTAAGAATAAATTTTCCACCATCTTGGGTTTTTGAATTGGTTTACTATTTCCAAATCATTTCTCATTTCTCATGGCAACAAAGCAATGCTTCTATACTTTTATTTGTGTTTCCACTCTTCAATATCATGAGAAAGATTTTCATGACCTGAAATTATAAAAATAATATTATTCAACAACAAGTATCTAATTTTTAATTATAAGTCATCTATTTTCTAAACATTGTAATTATTTTGGTTGACATAATTGTCAATATTTTGGAGTGCCATTTATAACCTGAAAGAGTAATATTGTTTCATGTTCATTGCATTCATGAATAGAGTGACATGAATGTGAACAGAGGTTATGTCTAGTTCAACCAAGCTCTTGGTCCTTATGAAGGTGGCCCTCATTTTCATCCTACAGTTAACTTGAGTATCACAAAATTCATAGGATTTGAGAAAGTGTGAAGCATGTCTCTTCTTATGACCTAAACTTATATGTTTTTTTTTTCATTTAACTTGATCTATATATTTGAAAAGAGATAAATGAACCATTTGCTTATAACACAGATTTGTGAACTATGTATCTTAAAAATTATTGGTTTGAGATACTTTAATCCAAAGACATTTGAAATGACTAAGACATGTATGTACTTTTAGGAATTTTTATTTAAGAATTTTTATTTTTTAAATGAGTTAATCGATCTTAGAGTAAATATTCTTAAATTCCAATGAAATTAGAAATATCTCTAAATTGTTTTTTCTTTTTTGTAATATTATCTTTTCAATTTTTATTATTAAGTGAATGATAAAGTTAGTGTTCTCCCAACTCAATCATCATATATAATGTTCTTCATGTGTGTTATAATGCATTGGATCTAGAACAAAGTAATAAGATCCACAATTATGCAATAAGGATGGTCATTACCAAGGATCCTTGGCATTATTTAATGAATGCAAGTCTAGGGCATAAAACCCAACTCAATCACCATGTTCAATGTTATTCGTGTGTGTACTGATTTATTCATAAATCCATGAATATTCAATAAGAATGTCCACCCCTATGAAGTAACCTTAACATTCTATGAAATGAACATGGTTCATTTAATGAGGAATATCCAACATAAGAAGGAAATATAGTTAAAATCCATATAGAAAAAATATTAAATAATCAATAATATATGAATGAGTGATATGTTGATACAATTCCATGTGGCAATATATTTATATGCAATGACGGGTCATGCCCCTTGGTTTAGGTCATGCCCTTATATTATGATTTTTCACTTCATTATTATTGTTGTTGGTGTTGTTGTTTATTTGATTTTTATACTCATTTATATTTATTACATCACATGTCCCTTCAATATGCTTTGTCCTAAAAGCATTTTATAGAAAAATGTATGTCATTGTTCTAGCTTGTAATGTCTTCTCACAATTCTTTGTTCTTGAAGCTATGATGGTTGACAATACAAGATGATATGAGTTACAAAGTGTTGAATAGAAATTTGTTATTATGAAAGGATCAGACCACCCTAATTCATTTTTCTACAAACTGTGTGGCAACAACTTCTGTGATTTGGGAAATGATAAGATTCCACACTTGAACTTCTCTTCAAAATAATAAGATCTTCATTTATCTTCTCATATTGATTTCATATTAGGTTAGTTCATTCAATAATATGATGAATTTTATAATTAGGATGACAATAAGGAATCCTTGTATCTTGAGCCTTGTTTTTGGAACCTTCATATTTTGATACGATTGGAGATTTCTTTGTTGATAATATTTCAGTATAAGTATCTTTCTTATTTTTTATGTCAATTAGATATATATTGGTTCCTTTCTCTAAGTCCTGGAGTTCTACATCTAATGACTTATGTATTTCAACAAGGTCGGTCATTGATTTCTAATTGTTGGTATGTTGCTCCAATGTTTCTTGTTGTGACTTATTTTTACTTTTTAACTGCTTAATCTTTGTGATAAAGCTTTGACTATGATTCTTAAGGCGAGATTTTTCTTTGTCTTTATCAACAACAACCTTGTCAAAAATATTTTTTCATACTTGTTATCAACTTCTCATTATATTGAATTATCATCTCTAAGATATCTCTAAGACATTCTAATGGGGGAGCTTCTAAGCATGACTTCATTATAGTGTCCTACAAGGTTATTTTATTTTTATTGTAGTAAAATGTCAAAAATTTATTCTTCACATTTAAGATGAAAGTACCCATTGTTTCTACCCAAGTTGAACCTATAATTATTTCAACTTCGTTTAGATATATAGTTGTAATGTTGAATTGGAATATGGGTTTATAATCATCAATTATTAATTGTAAATCCTTAATTTCATATTGCTTCTCGTCATAATTTTTTTTCTTTTCAATTATACTTAGCTCTATAACTAATAATTGACTCGCCAAATTGATATTAATGTTATTTTTCTCTTTGTTGGAAAAAATAACAATGCTAATATGCTAATATCCTTTCCTTGAATAATCCCCTTAAGTTTTAAGTTAAGTTTTGATAGAGAAAAAATGCATTTCCTATAATTGTTAGGAAATCTTCCCTTTCTTTCATCGTGAATATTCATTTTGTTTTTGTCAACACTTTTTCCAA
This sequence comes from Picea mariana, assembly GCA_032191745.1. Classification (NCBI taxonomy): domain Eukaryota; kingdom Viridiplantae; phylum Streptophyta; class Pinopsida; order Pinales; family Pinaceae; genus Picea; species Picea mariana. The sequence continues at coordinate 3,936 of JASDQU010355607.1, forward strand.
CAGATTGCATTGTTACAAAAATTATAAATGAATCTTTGATGAGTAATTGGATATGGAACTCGAAAATGTATATTTAATAAACCCTTTACACGTGTTTTTTTTTAAATTTGATTTAACATCTTGATTTCGTTCTTTCCTTGACTTAGGAATAGGGATCCTTGACTTAGGAATAGGGATTGAAGAAACTTTGAATCGCCTCCTTAACTTTTGACTTGGCACTTGAATAAAATAATTATTAATTAGCTCCCCCCTTTTAATTTAACTACTTACCACGATGAGGTGTGTTGTATGGCCCTAATATTTTGTTTATTTATTTAGCCCCACCTTTCATGAAACATTGTGAAATTGACTTTTCCCTAATTCTTGCAATAACCACCACGAGGCTTTCACATTGTTCACTAATATCTTATTACGTGTATTTATAAAAAAGGGTTTTAAAATTTCGAAAAATAAAGACAATATATCGTAGGTATTGATTTTTAGTGGGGGGCACGAAGCTAGGTACGAGGAGTATTATAGGTATTGAGGGGTATAAAAAGGGGTATTTAGTAAAAATAGGGATATTTTTTATTGGAAATATGTATTGGGAAGGGGGGTTAAACAAAATTATTTTGGGAGATATTTATCGATATCTAGTGAAATTAGGTATATTATTTAATATCCCATGAACATATGTGCTATGTCATAAGTTCGATGAATGAATACCTCATGATGGTAACCTTGAATTAACGTTTTTTAATTACTATGATGAGAATTTTTTTATTTTGTTCTTTGATTTATTCAGATGGACCATTATTAGAATCGTGATCCTTCACCTATAAAAGGACATGGACACCCAATAACCCCTTAAGTGGGTGCACTCAATAGCTTCAACAAGGGATATACATGGTTTCATATGGTTGTGTGTGCCTAATAATGCAAGTATATAATTATGCATGGTCGTCCTTCTTCCCTACAATGACCCAATGTGACACGATGGAATGGAAAATATATTATTGTGAAGTGTGATTCTATGCATCTACTTGAGTAATCATGGTAGTGACGGTTGGTAGTATCTGGATTGGGACATGATTGTACAATTATTTAATGTAGGTATTTTGTGTTATATTTCAGAACTTTGTGTGATAGCTACTAATTTCCTACTGTATGAATTTTTTGAATCCAAATTAATTTCCAATTTTTATTACTAATCTGAGCTTACCCTAGTCGCTTCATGATGGATAACCCATACAATTTAATGACGATTTGAGGTCTCTCTACTTGTCTAAAAACTCATGTCTACAATTTTAGCAAAATATAAACATGAAGAAGCATCATATCCCATTTGTTTAATAGATATTTAATTAGACATTGGAAAAAAAAAATCATACTAACTTATTCACTAATTCTTTTTGCCCTTACATACTTTTTGCCCAACACAATTTAAGTAATGTTAAATGAAAAACACAATTTAAGTAATGTGAAATGAAAAAGATGAACCCAACATCTGCATTGACAAAATGAATAAAGATTTAGTCGATGTTTATATATGATAAAGCAAAACAATCTATGCATCGAAATCAGCTCTTTGAAAAAGACTATTACAATATGAAATGCAACCCCATAGTTATTGTAGAGTAAGTATAGTGCATTTAAAAACTTAGTAACCCCAATACAAAATAATTTTGTCTATGAGATTTTCCATGCATGGAATCGGCTTTACGCTTCAATTTACTAATTTAATTTGTGTTGTTTCTATTTTGTTTTTATGGTCTCTTCATGCGTTTTTGAGAAAATCCTTACAAACATTCAAATTTATTCTCTTCAAAACCATAAAAAAAAAAAGTCTCTCGAGTCCAAGTTAAAGTCAAAAGCTTCCATACCCCTTGATACAAAACCACGTCCCAATAAAACGAAGTAAAGTACAATCCACTAAGTATAACTTCGCCCTATCAAATACTTTTGTTTAAAAGGAAACTAAAATATTTTGCTTTGAAAGAAATTAAAAGATTTTTATTTTTAAAAAATTAAAAATATTATTTATTAGTATTTATTTTAAAAAATTAAAAAATATTTTTCATTAATATTTATTTTCATTAATTTCTATTAAAAATAAAAATATAATTTATCAATATTTATTTACAAAAGATTTAAAAATATTTTTCATTAATATTTATTTTCATTGATGTTCATTTCATAATTCATAAGGATCAAATATTCTGCAATGAATTATTTCAATTTGAAACAAAGAGTAGACTCTATCTCACAAGTGTTTAATAATTATTTATTTTAATTCTTTATTAATAGTATACTTACTTTTATGAAGAATCAAGTACTTAATAATAATATATTTAAATTCTTCCCCAAAAAAAACGTATAATCATTTTATGATGAGGGTATGTTTTTCATTTTCATCAAAGTTGGAGCGTTAAATTAATTGGTTCAATGTCAATAGCTGGAAGGAGTTAGATTATGTGATAAATTAATAAATTAATTTTTTGATTGGAAAGTTTTATGGTTTGTGTTATTATTATGTTTTTTTTATTTTTATTTTTTAATTCTCTTTTTTCACTGTAGGTGGTGTTATCCTGATTTTGTAGGATAACTAAGAAGATCATGTTTCGAGGCTCTCAGGTTGTAGATATGGAGTGCCCAGAGACTACATGTTCATAAGTGTCCACTTGCACATGTAGAAGCCCGCTTTGTCACCACATTATGATCCATTGTCAGCACATCCACCCCACCAGCTAGCTTCTGGAAGGAAGACGAGTCTTTGTCCATGCGGTACAAGTCAGGTATTGTGGTAGGTAATCACCTTAATATCTAAGGCATTTAAGCATGTTGTATTTAAGCTACTTTTGATTATAGAACATCTTCTTGGACATTATGCCTTTGACCTTGTTTCATAGTGATGAGTGCCATGGATTTCCTAGTAAGTGGCCAACCTTTGGGGAAGGTTTGTGACTAAGGGTCCCTTAAGGGGTTATCGTACCATTCCCAACCATACATACCACTTTCTATTCATTACATTCTTGTCATACTACCCTCTTCTAGGCCCTTTGACTTTAGTGACCCAAGAAGGACATGTACCTCATTTCATGGGAAGAAGGGGATGAAGTCCCAGAGGGATTGTTGTTGGCTAAAAAGATAAAATCCTAGATATAGACCTTCCATATGCTTCGCCCAGGGATCCCTGAGAAAGAAATGAAACACTTCTCTATAAGAAATGACGGACCCACAAGAAATAAATTATAATGAATGCTTAGGGGGTTATTTGGAGGATGGGAGGTCTCATCATAAGCTAGCCTATCATTGTCATGGGTATTTAGCGGTATGACATTACCATCATCTGGTCACCAAGACAGGGAAGTAGCTCTTAGTTACACAACTAAGATAAAGGGTGTCTCATCACGAGCCAACCTTCTCATTTCCATGAGGTATTTTTGAATGACACTGTCATTATCTGGACACCACGCCAGGACAATGGACTTCAACTCGTTCCTTAAAACGCGAAAGAAATAAGGAATGGAAAGAATATGGAATTGGAAAACGTGCATTGCAAACGAAGGTGCCACACACCCTTTACAAAGGCACCCATAAATGAGATAATATGAGCCCCTGTTTCTCATGAAATTCAATGACCTATGAAGTCAAAACCCTTGCCACCTCATCATCCACTGCATAACCTTGAAAGGCCATCCTTGGGAGCATCCCCTACTTGAAGGTTTTGGTCTACCCAATAGGACCTTTATGACACCCCTCCCATACTCAAGCTTTGTCAATTGTATAGGGGTTTTGAGAATTTGTTTAATTTGATAAGGTAGTTTTGATGCACATGTTTAGGTGCCTTTCTTATTAGATATGGTTTACACTTGTAATGATTTCTTTGACTTGATATATTTGGAGGGTATACCCTTTTGTTTTGCAGGACCTTGCTTGGTGACCAGTTTTGGGAGAACAAGCCTAGCTTGGGTTTCCATGGGCAAGGAGCCCATAGGTTGGATATTGTAGGTCCGCACACCGAATCATAGAGAGATTCCTTTGGAGGATTACTTGACATCATGGATGATCTTATCTAGGACCTAGTACCCTAACAACTTGTTTAGGAGAGGCAAAACATCTTCTTTTGAGGGTTGACGTCATGCTTGAGGGGTTTTGATGGTGATGGAGTGATTGCACATTGACACTTGGCATGTTTTTGATCGGAGGAGGCATGGATTGACCCTATCACTTGATGAGGAGACTCAAGGAGCCCCAACGACCTCCACCCTCTTCTCCAATGTCTTCCTCAAAGTACCAAAACATCCCTTAAAGGGTCACATCATCTTCCTTTTAGGGTTTCTAATGTGTTAAAGTGAATTTTAAATGAATTGTTTGGTTAAAGGGGTAAGATAAGGGTTGTTGACCCCTTATCTTATGGTTTTCCCTTTTGAATGTGGATAAACTATGTTTTAAGGTTTTTGTATAAATAGAGATCATTGGATCTCATTTCATAACATAAATCTCCCATTGTGAGAAGTAATTGGCTGAAATTTTCACTACTCTTGGTGATTATGTTGTTTCTCTCTTGTGAAATGTTGTTTGGTGAATGTCTCTTGGTGAATGGATGATGAGGAGTGATGCACACCCCCTAAAGTCTTGATCTCTTGGATCTTGGATGAATTTTGCATGGTAAAGTAGGGTTTGATATCTCATTTCCTAGGTTTAGGTAAGGAAAAATATGCATATGTTATTTCTTTCTTGCTTATTTTGGCTATTGTTGGTGGAAACCCTGTGAAGGAGTATTTTAGATACACCCTCCATCATTGCTTCATGTATTTTTTAAGATTATAAGTCTTTCCTTTTTTTTGCAAGGGTTGCTAGGAGGAATACAAGTGTGTATACTGTAATATCCCCAAGGACGAGTCCTGTTGTAATCATGTTTATGAATTGTAAATCATGTTTTGTAGGCTGGTGAGCTGAGTATTGATAAGATGGTAGGCTTATGTGTTTATTAGGCCGGAGAGCCTAAGTGTTAAGGCCAAGAGCCTGTTTTTGTAAATGTAATATGAAAAACATTAATAAAGAATAAACATCGTTGCGTGCAGACCGACCATGAAGAAAGAGTGATGGGGGACTAAGCTTCCACAAGGTGGGTAAGGGAAAAGGGGTTGAAAGTTTGAAAAGAGAGGCTAAGTGTTGAGCCTAGGGGCTAAGCTTAGGGGCTTAAGTCCTTGGGAATAATGATTTATTATTATTCCCACAGTTATGAGAAATGTATGTTTTTATCCTAAGTTCCTGGAAGGGGAACGTGTGAAAAAGGGAACACATGCTATGGAGCATATGCAACCTCATGGGTGACATGTGTCAGCCTTGGCACATGCAATTTAACCCAAAGATTGAACCGTGGAGGGGGTTCGTCCTCCATTCCACCATGAGTTGTCTGAATCGAGGGGAGCTCTGCGTCTATGTTAGGTATGCCTCACGTAGCTCGGGGTGAGAAGCCTGTGATGTTTTTCTGGAAAGTTGATTTACCTCGGTCAAAACAACAGAAGTCTGTGTTCATCCTCTGCATTGATTGAGCCATGTCACCTGTGTGTCCTGTGAGCTGAGCCTAACTACTCTTGTAGAGTAGATTCTATACCCGAACCACCTTTGTGTTGCTGCCTTCTATGTGTCCTGAGTGGAATTGACCAGTGGTTGTGGTTGTTATCCTCACCTTGTGGGAATTGAGTTGAAAACTGGTTGAAGAGGCAGGTTTTCAGGCCTATGAGCCGCTCTCTTCAGGTGATAGAGGTTGTTGGGAATTGATTTTATCTTAGAGAGAGTCCAACACCAGCTACAGAGCTATGAGTGTTAAGCCATAATATTGGCTCATTACCCCTTAATTGGGGCATGTTACATTAGTAATGTTATGTTATTTATGTTGGATTTATTCCATTAGTTGTAATTATACCTCCTAGTCTCCTATATATGCCAAGGAGACATTTTCATTTGGAATCATCTTGTACTTGAACATTTATGTGGGGTAAAAGGAGGTTGCCCCCTAGAAGAGGCTTATTATCTGAAATTCTCTCTTCTTCAAGGCGTTGAGTACTTATTATGAGGTTTTTCTATGCTATATTGATATTTGGTTCTTAGCATATGGTATTAGAGCTCAAGGTCATGGGGTTTTGCTTCTACATCTAAGACACCATGGAATTTTCGCTATAACTTTTTTTCTACAACGATTCAGAAGGAACATCTTGGAGGATATTTAGTAGACGGATCAAGGTATGTTGGTTTAAAAATTCAGCTCCTGTGGCCTTATACTTTCAGAGATACGGACTTTGTAAGATAGGGTTCTGAAATCATCCTGAATTGAGCCATTGCAGAATTTTCACTATAAAAGTTTTTCTGTAACGTTTCAGACCCGAAAATCTGTAGGCTATTCTCAAAAATTAGTAATGTATATGTGGTAACAATTTTAGCTTTCAGGTCATCATAAATTTGTAGATACACCCTATGGAAGTAGGGTGTCTGACTAGTCCCAAGAAGGTGTTCTGGGTAAAACAATCATAAATTCTTCCTAGAGTATCCAAATTGAGTGAGACTAGTTGCATTGGATAGTGGACAGACCGTAGTAGTTCTAGTACAAGTTTCAGAATTTTATATCAATTATTTTGTGCGGGGCATGCTATACAAGTGAGATCTCCTGGAAAGGTAAAAAATCAGCAAGTTGTGGGGAAGTTACCGTAAATTCCACTTGGCACATCCAATTTTTATCAAACTTGTGGAATTGAAGAGAAGAAATATCAGAGACCTATAAAAAATAAAATTTCATACTCAGAAGGGCTAAAATTTTGGAGATACAATAAAAGGAATATTGTCTAGCAGAACCACCTCAAAATCAAGGTTTAAAGTGATACTTGGCCAACATGCCACCAAAAAAGGGAACTTCTACACCAAATAAGCCTCCAGACAATCCTTCTTGGACTCTTGATGAAGGTGAAGAAATGCGTAGGAACATAAATGATTTACAAAAGAGGACAGTAATAAAAGATGAACTACAAGAGATGATGGATTCAACATAAGCTAAGTTTGAGGCAATAAATACTAAGATGGACGCTTTAAAAGGGGAGATCATGGAAGGATTGCAAAAATTCCTAATAGAGAGGACACCTGAAAGTGAAAATGTATCCCATGAAATTCATGATGAGGACACAAGGAAGGTGAATCAAGAATGGAGAAACTCCAACTTTGGGTTGAAGACCAACCACGTTCCTAAGATTGAATGAGGAAGTTTGATGGAAAGGACCCAATCACATGGATACTTCAAATGAAGCAATTATTTGATCTACATAATGTGCCACGTACACAAAAGGTACGAATTGCTTCTTTATATTTAGAACCCAATCAATTTGTATGGTATCGATGGCTTTGTTCTCGCAAATCGCTTGTCACTTGGACAATTTTCATGGAAGAAATGATAGAAAACTATGAGGATACAAGGAGCAATACCTTCTTTAGCCAATTGATAAATCTCAAGCAAAAGGGTTCAGTTACCGAGCACATTGAGAATTTCCAAAGATTGAATATAAAGGTGATAGATATTCCAAATGAGCACTTGATTGATGTATTCATAGGAACTTTAAAGGATAACATTCAACATGANAACCCAAATCATTGGAGAATGCATTTAAGGTGGCAAGAAATTTTGAAAGTAAAATATGGCTATGGCTACTAGAAGGACCAATCCTAACATCTATAGAGAGAATAATGGTCCTTCTTCTAAAACACCTCAACCTACAAGGTTGACACCTCAACAATTGGAGGAAAGAAAAGCAAAAGGTTTATGATTTAATTGTGACAACAAGTACAGTAAGGGACATAAGTGTGGTAAGAAGAAATTATTTTACATAGATTGTGAAGAGGAAGAAGAAGAAGAAGAAGAAGAAGATACATCTCAAAATGAAAAGGTAGAAGAAATTTCGTCTAAAGAGTTGACTCCCACGATATCGTGTAATGCATTGGCTGGAATTAGCACTCCTCAAACCCTCAAGATCGAAGGATACATCAAAAAGAAAAAGGTAATAGTCCTAATTGATTCTAGCAGTACTCATAGT
>JASDQU010355610.1:10597-22485 GCA_032191745.1 Picea mariana
CCATCTTTCTTTGGCACTAAAACAATTGGTGAACCACATGGCAATGTGCTTGGCATGATAACCCCTTTGTCAAGAAACTCTTGGATTTGTTTTTTAATTTCAACATTCTCCATGACTGACATCCTGTACATACCAATGTTTGGAAGAGGGCAATCTTGCTGCAATTGTATCTCATGTTGGATACCTGTTTTTGGAGGAAATCCTTATGGTTCCTAAAACATCTCATCATATTGGTTAACAACCTCATATAAATCAGATTTAAAATTTGCATCACAACCTTGGAAAGCTTCTTTTTCAACATTGTCTTTGGGTTTAATCATCAAGAGGACAAAATTCTTACTAGCATTGACTAATATCTTCATTTGTCCAACATTTACAAGTGACAAATTCAACTTCTTTGTATGTTCTCTAACAATGTACTCAACTTCATTTTTAAACAAATGATACTTGTTCTCATGACGATGAAAGATGGCTCTCCTATCATATAAATATGGGCTTCCCAACACAATACCACAAATATCCAATGAAATAACATCAAGCTCTACCTCATCTATAAAGTTTGCAGTGATGGAAAATCTAAGTTTACACCTTCTTGTCACATGCCATTTGACATTGTCACATATCAATCCTAGAGGGTATGGTTTAGGATGTGGAGTAGTTTCCAATTTTAATTTCTTGACAGTGTCTTCATATATGAGGTCTGCTTGAGATCCAATATCAAAAAGAGTATCTATCTTGGTATGCTTTGAAATAAACCTTATGTGGAAAATATTTATTCTTTCTTTTTCTTGTTGAGTTTCATTGAGTCTAATACTACTTGAAGAACTAGTACCTGCAATAGAATCCTTACCTTGAAAACCCATGGCTGTAATCTTTGTTTCATCACCCGAATCAAAACCTAAATCATGTTGTGTGGTGGCAACGATATTTAGTTTCCCCTTATGGCTAAAATTTTTGGGTCTCATTTCAGGATGAAGTTTCCAACAATGGTCTTCATCATGGCCATCCTTTGAACATTGGTTACATGAGATTTTCTCTCCCTCTTCTTTGACTGAAGCATTCTTTCTTCAATTTCCTTTGAATTTCCTCTTTCCCTTGTCTCCTTTAACAAATGGCTTCTTGTTTCCCTCTTGAGGTTCATTCCTCCCTCTTGCTTCCAAATGGGTTGCTTGTACAAAAACGTCATCCAGATTTGTAGGGTTAAACATAAGTATTGTGTGCCTCAAGTAGCTATGCAATCCTCCAATGGATTTGAGTAAAGTTTCTTAAGAAGATAAATCTATACCCAAAATCAAAGCTCTTATTCTAAACTCTTGAGTGTAACTTTCCACATTTTTCCCTTTATCTTGTCTAAAGTTTTTCCAATCCATAATAGCTTTTGGCATGTATGCCAATGGATAAAATTGTCTTTTAAGTGCAACAATAAAATCATTCCAAGAGGATAAAACTTTACCATGTTTCTTCATGTCCTCTTGAGTTTTGTCTTCCCACCAAATGAGTGTTGCACTTTCGAATCTAAGAGAAGCAAGTTGAATCTTAGTTTCATCATCTTTGATTCTTTGTATCCTACAATAGACTTCAATTTGAAGAATCCAGTTATCCAATTTCTCAGCATTTACATCTCCATTGTACATAGGCAATTCAAACTTAATATCAATCTTAAGCAAAGGAGTTTGTAGAGGAATTTTACCATGTTCTTTTGGAGAATTTGGAGGTGGTTGTGAAATGGTAGAAGAAGTGGAAGATGGAGGTGAAGGAGGTGGAGTATCACCATTCCCTCCATTTCTTTTTAGAGTTTTATCTCCATTATCCTCATTACCTCTTGGAGGATTTGAGATTTCACCTTGCAACCTTGCATTCCTTTCTTCAAATAAAACTTTCACCATTTTAGTCATATCATAAAAATCCTTTTTGAAAGTTTCATCTTTCGAAGTAGGAGTTTCATGAATCTCCTCATGAGCCATACTTGGTGAATGCCTCCATGAAGTTTGAGGTGAATGTATAGTTCTCCTCCTTGAAAGTTGAGAACTTGGATCTACAAGTTGACCTTCTCCTCTTGTGAGCTTCAACCTTGTAAGCATCAGAAAAAAAAACACTTGCAAAAAATCAAACCTTCAAAAACCTATGCTCTGATACCAACTTGATCTGAAAATGAAAAGGCTTGAGTCTATTTAAAATTTCAAGTGAAATTTGTATGTTCTTGGGTAATAGGATCAAGCTACAAACACATAAAACTTAATGATTTTTTTACTTAGTCATTAGCAACATAAACAGTCATAAAAAACCATCAAAATAAACACATTATCACATCAAAATGATAAAGGAGTTCACCCCTCTCTTGAGCTACATCTCCTAGTCCAGCTTCCAATGGATCATTTTCATTAATGATAAAAGTGTCAAAATCAATGCTTTAAAATTCTCAGAATGAAAAATGGATGGCTTCAATGGCTCTAGAACATCCAGAAACCCCTAGCTGGACTCTTCCTGCACTTGGTTTGGCCAAAAACTGAGTTGGAATCACTTCCTGGAAGTTTTCCCAATTCTTAGTTCTCTACTCCTCCAAAACGCACCTGTGTGAACTGGAACTGGATTCTGGGCGTTTCCCATGCCTAATACTAGAACCCACATGCATTCCAAAATTCATGGAATTCCGTCGAACAGTTAGTGCGCCAAGCACCTTAACCGTCGGAGGTGTCAGTTGCTTGGCCTCCATGTGGCCACGTGCTAGTGCCAAGTTTGGATCCGTTGCAATTGTTGGTAATCCACACGCCCATGGTCTTATGGTGAGGTAGATGTAACCATGGGATAAACATTTGAAAAACCCCCCGCATCCATGCTTGACCATTGGATAGGGAATAGCCATGTGGTAAGGTCGAGTGGTGAGGAGTTAGTGTTATGGCCGAGGGTCGGGGCTAATCCCTGAACGTTTTTTTTCGCCCGGACTAACAACCGGTTCAAATTAAAATGTTTTATTTAAACTATATGGTTAAGTCACACTGGTAGGCGGGCTGGTATCTTGACCTACACTAGTACTCTACCACTCCTGGAGTTCGTGGGTTCGACCCCCGCAGACTCCAACAACTTTTACACTACGGAGGGGTGCCACGTGGTATCCCATGTTTGGGCGACGTGGCACCATACCATTGGCCCTCAACATGCCACATGTCATAACCAGATTGGTCCATGTGCCATTCCAACACACCTACCACATCATCAGTACAACCCTGCCATGTCAGTAGTACGACCCTTCCACATCAGTAGTACGACCATGCCATGTCAAACTGTACGGTCAACAAAATTTTGCCTGCTTGGAAAATTTTATAGAACGTGATATCTCTTGTATATGACGTTCCTTTGAACCCGTTCAAGTTGCGTTGGGATCATGAGGACAAGCACTACACACGAGTTCGTTTTGAAGCAATTCCGAGCACTTTGATTTTTGAGCATATTTTGATCCCCTGGATCAATATCCCAGTTTATAGTCATGCTGCCTAAGTCACATCATGTGTCACGCTTCTAATTCAAGGGAAAGTTTCAACTTGAATCGACCATTTTGCAGTTAGTCTTTGACCTTGCAAGTCGGCCTTCCTAAGTAGGTCAATTCAATCTCATCATCACAAGTATCTGTCTCTTCGTCCAATTTCTTCAAAATATTTGGCCTCTTCCACCCCTCGTGTTGGATGATGAAAGATGCCTTAATTCCTTCCTTCCAACAGATCTCTTCCCATCTACTTTGACACATCTTACTCTGGGATAGGGATCTAGATTTATGTTTGGTGCCTTAGGGATTACAGTCATTAGTGGCAGGTTCCCTCGATATTGACAATGGGAATACATCAATGTCCCCTACTTAATAGATTCTACCAGGTGTTCAACGCCAACTCATTTATTCACACTTGTTAGATTATACCATAGTACCTTGAGACCCATTATCATTATCGATGGGTTGTCTCACATTTTTAATGGTATACATCAATGACTATTAATCAAATGATGTCTCACTATGTTCGACCTCAACTAATCTATTCACATAGTGTATACTTGTACCACGACAGACCGTTGTGAAGACTTCAGGTGAAGTATGAGCAACACGTATTTTATGATCCTTTGTTATGAGAAATCTTACCCTACGGAAAGGTTAAGCTCCCATTTTGACCAAGACCCCTTCTTTGGTCCAAAGATAGAAGTAAACAAATGGTTGCTACTTTCCTTATAGATCTAGTTCATAACCAATCAAAATGAGAAAGAGAAAGAGTATGGTGTACCTTATTTCAATGTTTGTCCTCATTGTTCCAAGCTTTTGGGTTGATCTCCAAGCTCCTTAGTGCGAGTCGGGACCTGCAATGACAACAAAGAAACAATTTCTCCTACTCTATATGATTATGTACAATAGATCTATCTATGAAGATTGAAACAACAATAGACAAGTAGATGCATAACAAAATGTTTTGAAGGGAATAGGCCAAGTTTATATTAATTGGAAATCCAATGGAAAGTACTTACACATAATGATTGACGATGCAATAACTTCTCCAAGCTCTCCTCATCCATCCCCTTGCACGAAACTCTTATGATCAGAATGATGATACTTCAATAATTTCCTTCCTCGCATGATAAAAGAAATTGACACTTGAAATCTTCCCCCTTTAACACGGGAAATGCCTTCAATTTATAGGATTGGGAGGCTCAACCACCATGGGATATTTAGGGAAGTGGTTGAGGATATGGCTCCATGATTTGGGGTTTGATCCTAAGATATAGCCATAATATAGGATTCGAGCAAAACCAACCTCATCTCTTCAGAGTTGTCCCTTAGGAAAATGTGGTATTCTCCATATTTTCCTCTAACCAAAGTGGCACTCCCCCCGAGTTAGAGACAGGGTGCTAGTGACACTCCCTAAGCAAGGAAAAGGGGGCTCCACCCCATGCAATGGCGCTCCTCCAACATGGCCAGAGGGGTGCTACCCTTCATAAATGCTAAAAAATGGTTGAATTTCCAAGTAAAAGACATGTTTTTTTACCTTGAAATGATGGGTTTCTTCCTCCAAAATGACTTAGGGATCATGGAAAGTGTTTTTCATGGTGTCAATGAGTTGCAACACTTGGAAAAGTGAATGCAACACTTATTAAGGTGCATCCAACACTTGACAAAGTGCATGTGAGACTTCTTAAGGTGGATATGACACCTTACAACACTTGAGACACTTAGGGTGTGACACTTAAGTGTGGAATTTTGATGCGTAACATCCTTCTTGGCCCATATGGTGCCACCTCACAGGAATTGATACTTATAGAGGATAATCTTGTTCATTCTCTTGGTTCCATATATCCTTTGTTATTGATCTTTATACATAGCTCCACTGTGTATCTATGTGTGGCTATGATCTACTTTGACATGGATCCATTGTGTGTTCTTCATGGTCGTGCTTGCTACTTCATTTATATCACATGGATCCACTGTGTATTGTTCATGGGCATGGACTTTACCTATATTTCACATATGCCATGGATCCGCAATGTACTTTATTTGGTGGCCATACTTACATCACTCCTAAGCATGGGTATGCCTGACTTGGGAAGAGAGTACTCTTGATTAATCTCTATTGATGGTTTTTGTTTTTGGATCAGTTGTTTGGGAATCTTCACAGGTTTACTTCAATACATCCTCACCTCTCAGAGTTTGTAATGTATTTAAGCCATCATTAGTTCCCTTTCGACCTCACACATTAGGGGGGCATCTATTATAACACAAAATGCCACACATATGCATTTGTTCCATGGCCTAACCCTTTCCCTTGTTTTGCTAGACAAATTCCCAACTTGCCTCATTCAAATTACTTAAAAAACATGTATTTTGCACATATCTGCAGGATCCTTTGATGCAACACATGGACATACATGACGTCTCAGTTTGCAAATAGTGGATGCCCTAAAAAATGGAAACAATAAAATAATTCTGAGTTTTTTTTGGGGGGGTTCGGTTGAGATCGTTTCCCAACGTCCCCTAGCCCATGAAAAATAAAATGTAACCTCCCCAAATCCTTTGGGATGGTATAAAGGTGCCATTGAGGGCTAGAATGAGAGAAGANATATCCAAGGAAGAGTCTCATCCCAGAGTTGATGCTTGAAGGATTTGTGTAGGAACCCGGGTAGTTGGTTCCGAAGCGGTGCTAGAAGCAGCTTTAGGTTGTAACCAACTCTCTTATTTCATTGATTAATTGAAGAGTATTCTTTACTTCCAATCTTGTGTTACTTTGTTTCATTGCAATATGATATGTTCGTGTTTTCTCATATATGCCTTGAAGTATACATTTGATATATGCTACTAGGATCTATAACTACCTCATTGCAACACAATCTAGGTCTCCTATTGCAGGTTTGTACCGACAAAGACTAGGAGTGTTTCAAGAAGCAAGAGTGGGGATCAACATCATACAAAGGGTTTAAGATGCACACCTTCTCTTCTCTCCTTTCCCTATCTCTCTCTATGAAAAAGTAGTTATTCTTGGTTTGCATGTTTGGCAGTGAGGGAAGATTTAATCTTCTATATACAATCTCGCTCTGTCGTGACATGACCCAAGGTCACTAGGGTTAATATTTTAGTCAACTGTGAAGCAACGAGGAATTATCATATCTCATACTCATCATTTCCATTTTTCAATGGATTTAGGACATGGAACCAACAACTAGGTTGAACTTCAATCCTTGGCTCTACCTCTTAGATTGGTAGTAAATCACGTTTAGAGATATTACATAATACGAGGGATTTTAAATTTATTATTGATTAGAAGTGTGGCTTTGTACCTTTCCAAAATCTAGGTTTATAGTTTTTTATGGTTTAGTTACACTATTGGAGAGAAAAATGGGATCGCCTTTTCCTCTGGAAAGATCTAAGGATAATTGAGCCTTTAGGTACCTTTCAATCTCTTAAAGGTATCCAAAAATATGGGTCGCTTAATTTCTTTTTGATGATCCTAAGAGAAACTAAGAGGTTTAAGATTAAATTATAGCTTTCAAAATTGGCTATGCCTTTGGCCATGTTTCCATGACTTTTTATATGTTAATTTTTCTTTCCAAAATAATTTCATATAATTTGGCCATGTTGTCATGATTTTCTATATGTTAATTTTTTTTTCCAAAATAATTTCATATAATTTGGTTTAAAAAAGGTTAATTATAATGGTCTTATAATTTGAAGGGTTATTTTTATCTTTGCATTTAAAAAGAGTAACAATGAGGCTTTGAATTGATGGTTTAGCGAAACCTTGCTTAATTGACATATTGAAGAGTTTGTAAATATGAGGGATAATAACAAATCCTCTAATTTTTAGTAGTTTTGCTTAATAAAGTTTGATGTTCTTGACTTTACCTTTTTCAAGTAGTTTAATTTCATATACTTTATGTCTTCCAAAGTAAAATATATTACTTTGTATTAGAGGTTTGAATTTTATTGAGATCAGTAGATTCATAAAGCTTCTTAATGTATTGAATCTTCTTAAGGTATGGATTCCAGTTCCTCTAGGAAATCTTATTATTTTCTTTAACTTTTTGAGTTAGAATTTGCTTCTAGAAATTTTTAAGATCGAATTTAGAAATGTGTATATCTTTTTCTTTTAATTAGTTTTTTTTAGCTATATATCTTGTCAAATTTTAGGGACTCATTAGATGCTTTCTTGATGGTTTTTTAAACAATTGTGCACTCTTTGTCATATCAAGGGTTGGTCATTTATTTTCCATTTTATATGAAGTTTTAAGAGAATGCTTATATATACAAGTTGAGAGTGTTGTTGTAAAACTATGATAGAGGTATTCCATATTGTTACTACTTATTGGAAGATTTAATTAATTTTTAAATCATTAAAAAAACAACTTTATTTTTGTTGAAGATCAAGTTATTTTCCTTATTATATTCCTTTTCTATGGAATTTTTATGCATGACAAAGTTTAGGGTTAGAGTTAAGGGTCCATGATCCAAGTCTAGCTCATGATCATTTAAGATGTTAAAATTAACTATTTGGTTGTATATAAGGATATTTGATATAACATAATTTTCCACACTAATGGAAAACCCATGAATGCAAGTCATCTCATTCGATTTTGGCCACTTCATTAGACCATTACAAATTATTAGGTTTTGACAATTGCAAAGCTTGATAGTTGGTACTGATCAAAATTTTGCCTAGATTTGTAGAGATTCTTTTATATTTGTGAGCTAAACAAGGTCCTTACCTAACCATAGAGGAATAGGGTTGGGAATGTTGGTCAAGATTATAGCTTGGTTACTTCTTGTTCTAGCATTATCCCCCTAGAAAGAGGATGTTACCTTCATTTCTTAGATTAGAGATATACCATTCTAAGTCATTGTATATGCAATTTATATCTAAAATATTTTTCTTATAAAAGATAGAATTTATAGGTGCAAAGTAACATATTGTTAAATAGATCATTTTAGTATTTATGTCTAAAATATTCACCCATATGTACTTATTGAAAGTGTCTTTCTTGTGAAGTTTAATATAATTAGAAATGTTCTTCCTTATGTAACAAGCTATGCCTCCAATGATTTTGTGAGAGGATCTCAAGTTCTATATTGACCACGTGACAAATCCCTCTATGTTAGGAACCGTATATTCTTCATGTTCCCAAGTTTCAACAAACAATATAATATCAATTTCAGGAAAGATCCAACTTAACTTGGAACTGTTACCCAAAGTTTGCTAAATTCATGTATATTTTTTGGGATTTATATCTAATAATTGTTGTTATTTTTCCAATTATTGCCAATTTTCTTTCATTCCTAGCTTCTTTTACCTTTTGAACTTCGTTCTATAATTTAGCTTGATCTACTAGAATGAGATCCTCATTTATATATATTCCTGACCCTTTTAGACATGAAGGAAAATAGTCATATTTATGGTTAGTAGAGCTTACGTTAACATGCATTGACCTATTTTATGTTCCATTATTTTTCCCAAACTTTTTACTTCTATGAGACATATTGTTTCAATTTACAACTTGTTTTGTAGCTCTTCTTTGACTATTTTTAGTGTGTCCTCTCCTTCATTCTCTTTTAGACAAAAATTTATGAGGTTTAAAGATGCACTACCACTCGAAGGAGTACCAACAAGGGTTACAAGGGTGGCCAACATATGTGCGCTTAAAAACCACTTGTATTTCCTGCGTGTATTACTCCCCGATTGCGTGTTTATGAATGTAATAGATATCTGTAGCTTAAAGACACCAGAATACATCTCTACCTTGAAAAACAATTACCCCACAAGTCTTACCCTGGAAAGAGCTCCGATACCACTTGCAATATTCCATATATAATATAGTATGGAAAACATAAATATTTAGCAAGCAATGGCAGAACAACAATGGTATATCCAGAACAATATTAGAATAATACCAGAATAACACCAGAAATAACACCTTTATTAATGATAGCAATGTTCACTTGCCTCTTCGAGGGGGCAACCTCCAGCAGAGCAAAGCTCTATTACAATAATATCCAAGACAAGAATATCCAATGCCTCCTACTCTTATTTATACTAATTCTACCTTCTAAGGAAATTTCTAGAAGAAGATCTTTCTAGAAGTAGAAGCTTGTATTAGGTCTTCTTACATTGACTTATTCTCCTTTACTTATTAGGGCTTATTAACTAATGTTGACCTTTATTACATATAAAACATATCCTACTAAGTAATGACCCATGGAGAGGGTTAGGATCAGATTCTAACACAAACCTAATTCAATTTCAATTTCTTTTCCTGGTTGGGCCTCCCCCCACTTTACCCCCCTTTTTCCCTAGCTCTCCTTTTAATCCTCCCCCACCCCCTTCTAAATTTGCAATCAAACTCCCATTGGGTTTTTCTAATCTTTACCGTCTCTGACCCTCTCTTTCTTCCTAACTTTGTTTTATGATGCCCTCCTAACAGTAAATTTTTTTACTCTAATTTCATTTTTGGATTTATTTTTTTAATTTTTTACTTATATCTTAATACATTATCTAATATTTTTCATAAGATTCACATTCTTTTATGCTTCGCTTTACATAATAATTTTCCTTAATTTTCAATTTCTTCCTTCCCTAGCCTCTCAAAATTTTGGTTCCCCAACTTCTAAACATTTTAATAGTAATAATAACAACTATCTTATTAATTTATTAATTTTGTATTTAAATTTATTCTTTTTAATTTATTCCTATATCTTATTTTAATATTTCATTTAATAAATTTTATAATATTAACATTATTTTATGCTTCTCATTTATTTAATAATTTTTCATTACATTCAATTTCTATCCCCCTTTTCATGAAATTTTCATCCTCCTTTTTTTAAACAATTATTTAATGTTATTATAACAACTATTTTATTAATTTAATCTACCCCATCAACGATGGCTCTCATCAAATCTATATTTTGAACGTTTCAAAAACTCTTAACACAGTGTATATCCTAAAAAAATTCTATTAAACAGAACACATTTTATTAGTATTGGCCACAGGCGCCGCAACATAAACTTCGGGCAAGAAAGCCTCTCTCCATAAACGGTAAAGCATTGAAATCTCATTCTGACCTTGGTTGAGCAAAGTTTGTAGGGTTTTGTTTGTCCATAATGGCCGCAACGCTATCAGTCCAATCATTATTCGGCTCGATGGTTAAACCTCTGAAGCACATCCACGCCATTCCTGCCTTCGTTATTCTCTCCTCCTCACGCCCCGTTCAAAGTCCAACAAAATTATTATCAGCATTTTATTCGACTCTCAAAACCCCCATTTCACCGCCTTCCTCCTTCGAAAGCACCCCAGTAGCGAGCTTCCTTCTCAACGAATGTGGTTTCTCTCTCGATGAGGCAAACAGCATTTGCAGGAGAAGACCGTCTTTACTTGGTCACAAATCCTACGATAATTCACGGCAAACCCTACAATTCCTGAGAGACAAGGGGTTAAATGAAATCGGTGTCCGGAGAATCTTTTCCATGTACCCCGCCTTCATACGGTCCAGTTTCCAGGGCACTGTCAAGCCCAAGGTTGAATTCCTGGAGAGGATCGGCCTCACTGGTCAGAAATTGCTCAAAGCCCTACATAGAAGCCCTCGTATTTTATTATCAAATGTTAGCCGTACGCTGGAACCGAAGGTTTGTTTTCTACAGTCTGTACTTGATCCTTATCTGGCAGCCGTGGTTTCGAACCCAGAATCTGATAAAATTGCCGGAAAACTTGTTTCCAACCACAGCCTAACTGCCTCTGTCATATCTGAACGCCCTAGGATTTTAACATGGCCTACAGAGAAAATATTGGTGGGGTTTGTTAAGGATATCGAGGGGATGGGCATTGAGAAGGGGTCCAAGGCGTTTGCTCGCTGTTTTATTGCTTTAAGTATGAAGAAAAGGGACACTGTTCAGCGGAAATTGGAAAATTTCAGAGAATTAGGGTTTACAGACGAGGAAGTTGGGATTATTGTGAAGAAAATGCCTGTGCTTCTGGGGTTTAACGAGGATACGCTGCGGCAGAAATTTAAGTTTCTTGTTGAGGAATGGAAGCTTCCTCGCAATGTTCTTGCGAGTCAGCCGGCGACTCTGTGTTATAGCATTGAGAAGAGACTGAAGCCCAGGCTCATTGCTCTCAGGGCCTTGATGATGATGAACGAGTCTACAAAAGAAGCTGAAAGCTATCCTCCAGTGCATTATTTACACATGTCCGAGAGAGTTTTTCATCGCAAAGTGGTGAGCAGGCTCGCAAAATAAAAAAATGGTTGCTCTGGCTGGTTGCGATTGAAGAGCTACACGGATGCTTCAAAGCTGCGGAAGTCAATTGCTTGCTTGTTTTGGCGGGAGTTCAATTGAAGAGGTACTTAGAGGTTTTGAACCCGGGGGAGAAAATGG
>JASDQU010355611.1:0-11998 GCA_032191745.1 Picea mariana
AAACGTGTAGTAATGAGAAATGACGTTATGTACCTTGGAATGATCAAGTGGAATGATAATATAAGTCTAAATATAGGTGATGAAGGGTATAACCATGGCAAAAAAATATGGGCAAAAAGGGTACAATATATGGTCCTAACATATATCTAAGATGATTGTTTCTATATTTGAAAGATTTTTCCTCTTCCATTTTCTCATAAAATCATCAATCAACTCACTCTAAATTTCATCCTGATCATCCCCAAATCTTTCCAAAAATTCATGCAGAAAGTCTCGTATGGTCTTGATTGATTTATCTTTATGAATAAGAAACCAATCACAAGCACTTCCTTGGCCCTCCAAAAGAGCCTAAGAAAACAATCTCATAAGAGCATCCTCATGGATCATCCCAATCATCAATTAATTTCCAAAAGGCCATGATATAAGCACAAGCATCACCACCCTCATGAAATTCAAGCACATTATCAACAATATCTTTTGGTATATCAGTAGGATAACCAACTACTTCTGAAAAATCAAAAGGTCTTATGAGTTCACTCATTGAAAAAAAATCTGGGACCCAAAATTACTAAGGATCCAACAAGAAAGAAAAGCATGTCAGCTTCATCCAAAAACTTTTTCAAGTTCAAAGATGAAACCAACAAGCTATGAGTTCCTTCTCGAAAAATGTCTTGTCAAAATATTTAAAATGGAGTCGCCAGATGACCAAGTTTACTACAACAAGAGCATCAAACAAGGCAAAAACAAGAAGAAAAACAAAAGTTAGATTTATTAAGTTCGGAACAAGAATTGGATATCAATGAATGCTTCTTCTCCAACAATTTCAAGCAGCCAACAAGGATTTCTCCTTGCAGTATACTTGATATATTTGTTCAATGGAGTCACCACTTGGAAAAGAATCACACAAAGTTAACCAATGCAAGCTCAAAGAATTTTAAAGGACTAAAGCTTTTATTTCTTAGTTCTTAAAAAATTAAGTTAAGTCGTTTTGACCAAGGATAAATGAATTATCTCTGGCAACGACGCCAAAGATGTTGTCGTCCTTATACACACTTGCTAACGTGAGCTAAGTCCCACTCACTTAGTGTGTCCTTGGAGGCACAATGCCTAGGTTCTCAGTCCACACTGTCACTTTGACTGGAACTTCTTCCTTCTAGGCTTACTCCTAGGGAAGCCAAGGGGGGTTGTCCCTAGTTACTAGATTGATTTCAATATTAATGTTCTAGGAGTTAGTTTTAATTTGTTAAACGCTAAAGGGGAAAAATAGCCTAAGATGATCAAGCAGCAAATGCAAAGTGCAAGTCTAATCTAGATGTGAATCGGCCCTTTCCCTAAGTCAACTAAGACTAGTGCCTAAGGTTGGGCAAATGGGGTCAACTAAGTTTGAGGGTGGTTTATTACAAAAGTATTACAAGTAAATCAAGTTTAAACTACCCCAAACCAAAAATTACAATTATACAAAAGAATTACAAGTGTTACAAAGTTTACACAATATACAAAAGTACAAAGATACAACAATATACAACAAGATGTAAGTGATAACAACACATTAGCCAAGCATGCCCAAATATCACTTACTCTATTGGACCGCCTTCACTGGCACCATAAAAGCACTCAAGAACCAAAGAAGGTGATGCTTCCCCAAGTGGGATACTCAACACCTTTTTTATTCACACCACAACAAACAAAAGAAGATATTCAATGTTTAATTTTGTTGCTCACATAGACATGAAATACATAAACCATAAAGTTGCAATAAAAATAAATGAAGCAATGATATTACCACCAATGTGTGTTCCTATCAATACAACTAATTCCCCCAACACATCAAAGGTGATCTATGCAACTAAATTATTAAGGAGTTTCATAAAGATTTAGTAAATTTTAGTTCCCTCCCCCTAACTATGTTTGTGCTTTGAACTTCCTCCTCCCTTGGCCAAATGACTGTCGGGTGCTCAAGATAGTAAGGCAAACGAGGCCCACCCTAGTTTCTACGGTCAGCCCTGACAGTAAGAGTACTTCCCGGAAAGGATCTCCCCTACAAAATCATGAGATGGTCCCCCGCCACTTCCTTCCGTTGTTTTCCTCAAACCCATTTTAGATGGTGGAGATGGCTGAATAAAGCCCCTAAAATGTTGTCTAAGTGTTATTATGACTCGTGGGTGGGTCTTTTAGTGTGTTGGGTGACTTTTAGAAAAGTTTTAGACCCTTAAAAATTGACGTTTAAGCGCATGGCCGAAATGAAAAAGCTCATAAAAATGTGTTTGAAAGCTTGAAAGTAAAGAGCATTAACACATCAAACTTAAGTGGAAAAGATACAAGAGATATGCCACTTAATTATTAACAATTCAACATAAAGATTGCAAGTTAAATGTGAGATTAAGGCAAGAACAACTTGCCCACCATAAGAGAAAACTTGCTTAAGAAAAGTTGAGTTATAAATGTGAAAGTTTAAATCATTAAGCAAGATAACATGAATGTAAGGATGCTTGAAATGTAAAACTGAAAATGAAATGCCTTAAACCATAAGATGTAAACATTAAGCAAGAGCATTTATCATGACATCACATCATCAATTGAACATTTAACTTTTAACCAAAATGAAAGGGCAAGAACAACTTGCCTTAATGAAAGTGAAGAAACTTTAAGATTTAGAATTACTTATCACCATAAGTGTTAACCATTAAAGTGAAATGTGCTTTAAGAAATAGAGATTAAAAAATATAGTGATTAAGATCTTAAAACCAAGAGATTAGATCACATATTCTTAGAAGGTTAAAATCAAAATAACTTATGACAACTAAAGATTTAGCACTTAGGAAATATCACAAATTATTTAACCATAAGCAATAAGATCAAAGCATATGAAATAAACTTGATGAAAGGAAACTATTAGGTGTGATGACTATCTAGATTAGTTAAACATTATGAGCACATAGACATCACAAATAAAGATTAGTTTCCTTAAGGCCTTGTGATTTTGGGGGTTATTCTTCCAAGGTGCCGGTACATTAACTTATTAAGATTTAAAGAATAACTTGGAAAGAAAAGAAAAGAACCATTCACAATGGCCAAGGTGGAGGCAAGCCTACCATTGTTGGCCAAAGAGGGTTATCTAAGCTAATAACAAATTATTAATTAAATGGCCACACAAACTTGTCTATTGGACAAGAGGGGTCAACAACTAAATGAATAAAGAATGAACTAATTAAAAGATAAAATAAATTAATCTAGGTTAGTTCAAGATTATGGGTCCAAAATGAATGAAAAAATGAGAGAAAACTTGGAATTTGAAGGAGAGAAGTTGAGAAAATGTTACCCAACCAAAGAATGGATGTTGGGGAAGTATTAAAAGTGGTTTTGAGCAGCATATCCTCTTAGATATGGTAACAACCTGCAAAAAACAGCAAGCAAAAGCTTGTTGAAAATGCTGCAAAACACACCAAACTTGTCAAAAAAAATTTGTTTTTACACAGAAATTTTTTACATACAAAAATCTGAAATTGCAAATTTAATATGTGACCTATCTATGAGTGTTAGACACTGAAAATCAAATGGAAATGGATGCAACAAATAAAATGGAACAAGAAAAGGCAAGGAGTGTGAGAAGGGTTCAAGGGTAGACTCCTCTTGATGCTATCCCAATGAATCCTTAGAAGCAACCTGCAAAACTCAAAGCAATATGTGAAGCATGGAATAGATAGTTATATTGAAATAGACAAGAATAAAATAATTACAAACCCTAGGCTATCCAACATAAGCATAATCTAGCAAGAATACTCTTTGCTACCCTACTCTATCAAAATACTTTACCATTGATCTATTCCAACAACCATAAAAAACAATGAACCATACAATATCACCTCATATGTATGAAACAACTAGAATACTCTTAGATGCTCCAATGATCCTCCAAAGCTTTTTATTGAATCCAAAATTGTGAGAGTGTTGTAGCAACAAGTTGCTACAAGACTTTCAAGAGCAATGAGTGAAATGGCAAGATGGCAAGAGCAAGAAGATGGAAGTGGAGAGAGATTTCAGCATAGTAACTTTAGCTCAAAGATTGGTAAGGAAACATGGTGAGGAAGGCTTCTCTTTATACCTCTAGAGGCAAAGTGAAGGTACTTGGATGAAGTCCAAGTGTCAAATCAAGAGCAAGTGAGCACATCTCAAGGAGAGGGCACACCATCTAGGGTTTGAAAGCTAGATATATGGTGTAAAAAAAGTAGGAGTTATTGGGATCAAGCAAAGAGGTGTGAGAGACCTTGGAATTGATCCCAAGGAAGGTGAGAGGTCTCAAATAATTTTTAAAAATCATTTGTGGAGTTACTAGAATAGGGGGGGCGTAACTTCTCTTGGAGGGGCCCAAAAAAAGGTGAAAATGAAGAAATGGAGGGGAATTAATGAGAAAAAAGGAGGGGTATCATCCTAGAAGGTGATGTGGGGGTCAAAGGGAGTCATAAATTATGAGAGGGGGCCCCAAATAAGTCACAACAACCTCCACCAAGGAAAAACGTCACTTCCCCTAGGGGCCATGAATTTTGAGTGTAGAAGGTGGGTAAGGGGTTAGAATAAGTTGGAAAAGGTTGGGAGGGTTAGGTAAAGTCTAATATTTCTTTTTTCCACCTTAAAACTCACCCATTAACTCTTTGTTACAAAAATTACAAAAATGACTTAGCAATTAAAATTGTTATTTTGACTGACTTTGACTCCGGGTGGACAAATGCATAGAAAACTTTGTCCGACTGAGATGAAAATTGGTCTATGGGTGTAGGGGGTGCCATTCCATTTCCTTTGAGCACAAATACCGCTATCAAAAACCCAAAGACCCAGTTTTTACAATATTTGCTCAAAAAAATAATTAATTAATTAAATTATTAAAAATTTAATTAATTAAAAAAAACTTATCTAGACTCGACGAAATTCCATGAAACTTTCTACATTTTCTGGAATGGTCATTTACATCATTCCTAAACAATAGCTACCAAAGGATGAGACCATTAGAACTTCATTTACCACTTTGGAGGAAATTATTGCATGTGTGGAGGGAAAAACTCAAGGGAAGTCAGCCAGGCCCGAGAGTCCGGTTGACAACCTGAGGATAAAAAACCCTCGGTGAAAGGAACTCCCCCAATGAAAACATCCCAAGGTACCTGACCTAAATATGATCCATACAGACTTATTACATTATTAAACCACGCAGAGGTGCGGAAATTTCGTTTACAAAATTTGTGTTGGGGCATCAGATGCCCAAGTAGAACCAATATTGTCTTCATCAAATTTGCATCTGGTGATGCATCTTCATGGCACATGAGTTGACCACCGCTGCTAAATGGGCGGTCAACACAGTTGATGTGTGAGTTCATTTCTTGAACTCGGGGTTCGTAAGTTCGTAGACAAGAATGAAATACTTACAAACCCTAGGCTATCCAACATAAGCATAAGTTAGTAAGAATACTCTTTGCTACCGTAGTCTAGCAAAATACTTTACCATTGATCTATTCCAACAACCATAAATAACAATGAACCATACAATATCACCTCATATGTATGAAACAACTAGAATACTCTTAGATGCTCCAATGATCCTCCAAAGCTTTTTATTGAATCCAAAAGTATGAGAGTGTTGTAGCAACAAGTTGCTACAAGACTTTCAAGAGCAATGAGTGAAATGGCAAGATGGCAAGAGAAAGAAGATGGAAGTGAAGAGAGATTTAAGCATAGTAACTTTAGCTCAAAGATTGGTAAGGAAAAATGGTGAGGAAGGCTTCTCTTTATACCTCTAGAGGCAAAGTGAAGGCACTTGGATGAAGTTCAAGTGTCAAATCAAGAGCAAGTGAGCACATCTCAAGGAGAGGGCACACCATCTAGGGTTTGAAAGATAGATCTATGGTGTAGAAAAAGTATGAGCTATTGGGATCAAACAAAGAGGTGTGAGAGACCTTGGTATTGATGCCAAGGAAGGTGAGAGGTCTCAAATAATTTTTAAAAATCATTTGTGGAGTTTCTAGAAGAGGGGAGGTGTAACTCCTCTTGGAGGGGCCCAAAAAAAGATGAAAATGAAGAAATGGAGGGGAATTAATGAGAAAAAATGAGGGGTATCATCCTAGGAGGTGATGTGGGGGTCAAAGGGAGTCATAAATTATGAGAGGGGGGCCCAAATAAGTAACAACAACCTCCACCAAGGAAAAACGTCACTTCCCCTAGGGGGCCATGAATTTTGAGTGTAGAAGGTGGGTAAGGGGTTAGAATAGGTTGGAAAAGGTTGGGAGGGTTAGGTAAAGTCTAATATTGCTCTTTTCCACCTTAAAACTCACCCATTAACATTTTTTTTACAAAAATTACAAAAATGACTTAGCAATTAAAATTGTTATTTTGACTGACTTTGACTCCGGGTGGACAAATGCATAGCAAACTTTGTCCGACTGAGATGAAACTTGGTATATGGGTGTAGGGGGTGCCATTCCATTTATTTTGAACACAAATACCCCTATCAAAAACCCAAAGACCTAGTTTTTACAATATTTGCTCAAAAAAATAATTAATTAATTAAAAAAAACCTATCTAGACTCGACGAAATTCCACGAAACTTTCTACACTGTCTGGAATGGTCATTTACATCATTCCTAAACAATATCTACCAAATGATGAGACCATTAGAGCGTCGTTTACCACTTTGGAGGAAATTATTGCATGTGTGGAGGGAAAAACTCAAGGGAAGTCAGCCAGGCCCGAGAGCCCGGTTGACAACCTGAGGATAAAAAACCCTCGGTGAAAGGAACTCCCCCAATGAAAACATCCCAAGGTACCTTACCTAACTATGATCCATGCAGACTTATTACATTATTAAACCATGCAGAGGTGCAAAAATTTCGTTTACAAAATTTGTGCTGGGGCATCAGATGCCCAAGTAGAACCAATACTGTCTTCATCAAATTTTCATCTGGTGATGCATATTCATAGCACATGAGTTGACCACCGCTGCTAAATGGACAGTCAACACAGTTGATGTGTGAGTTTATTTCTTGAACTCGGGGTTCGTAAGTTCATAGACAAGAATGAAATACTTACAAACCCTAGGCTATCCAACATAAGCATAAGCTAGCAAGAATACTCTTTGCTACCCTACCCTAGCAAAATAATTTGTCATTGATCTATTCCAACAACCATAAAAAACAATTAACCATACAATATCACCTCATATGTATGAAACAATTAGAATACTCTTACATGCTCCAATGATCCTCCAAAGTTTTTTATTGAATCCAAAAGTATGAGAGTGTTGTAGCAGCAAGTTGCTACAAGACTTTCAAGAGCAATGAGTGAAATGGCAAGATGGCAAGAGCAAGAAGATGGAAGTAGAGAGAGATTTAAGCATAGTAACTTTAGTTCAAATATTGGTAAGTAAAAATGGTGAGGAAGGCTTCTCTTTATACCTCTAGAGGCAAAGTGAAGGCACTTGGATGAAGTCCAAGTGTCAAATCAAGAGCAAGTGAGCACATCTCAAGGAGAGGGCACACCATCTAGGGTTTGAAAGCTAGATCTATGGTGTAGAAAAAGTAGGAGGTATTGAGATCAAGCAAAGAGGTGTGAGAGACCTTGGGATTGATGCCAAGGAAGGTGAGAGGTCTCAAATAATTTTTAAAAATCATTTGTGGAGTTTATAAAAGACGGGGGGCGTAACTCTTCTTGGAGGGGCCCAAAAAAAGGTGAAAATGAATAAATGGAGGGGAATTAATGAGAAAAAATGAGGGGGATCATCCTAGGAGGTGATGTGGGGGTCAAAAGGAGTCATAAATTATGAGAGGGAGCGCCAAATAAGTCACAACAACCTCCACCAAGGAAAAACGTCACTTCCTCTAGGGGGCCATGAATTTTGAGTGTAGAAGGTGGGTAAGGGGTTAGAATAGGTTGGAAAAGGTTGGGAGGGTTAGGTAAAGTCTAATATTGCTCTTTTCCACCTTAAAACTCACCCATTAACTCTTTTTTACAAAAATTACAAAAATGACTTAGCAATTAAAATTGTTATTTTGACTGACTTTGACTCCGGGTGGACAAATGCATAGCAAACTTTGTCCGACTGAGATGAAACTTGGTCTATGGGTGTAGGGGGTGCCATTTCATTTATTTTGAGCACAAATACCCCTATCAAAAACCCAAAGACCCAGTTTTTACAATATTTGCTCAAAAAAATAATTAATTAATTAAATTATTAAAAATTTAATTAATTAAAAAAAACCTATCTAGACTCGACGGAATTCCACGAAACTTTCTACATTGTCTAGCATGGTCATTTACATAATTACTAAACAATATCTACCAAAGGATGAGACCATTAGAACATCGTTTACCACTTTGGAGGAAATTATTGCATGTGTGGAGGGAAAAACTCAAGGGAAGTCAATCAGGCCCGAGAGCCCGGTTGACAACCTGAGGATAAAAAACCCTCGGTGAAATGAACTCCCCCAATGAAAACATCCCAAGGTACCTGACCTAACTATGATCCATGCAGAATTATTACATTATTAAACCACACAGGGGTGCGGAAATTTCGTTTACAAAATTTGTGCTGGGGCATCAGATGCCCAAGTAGAACCAATACTGTCTTCATCAAATTTGCATCTGGTGATGCATCTTCATGGCACATGAGTTGAACACCGCTGTTAAATGGGCAGTCAACATAATTGATGCGTGAGTTCATTTCTTGAACTCGGGGTTTGTAAGTTCGTAGACAAGAATGAAATACTTACAAACCCTAGGCTATCCAACATAAGCATAAGCTAGCAAGAATACTCTTTGCTACCCTACTCTAGCAAAATACTTTACCATTGATCTATTCCAACTACCATAAAAAACAATGAACCATACAATATCACCTCATATGTATGAAACAACTAGAATACTCTTAGATTCTCCAATGATCCTCCAAATCTTTTTATTGAATCCAAAAGTATGAGAGTGTTGTAGAAACAAGTTGCTACAAGACTTTCAAGAGAAATGAGTGAAATGGCAAGATGGCAAGAGCAAGAAGATGGAAGTGGAGAGAGATTTAAGAATATTAACTTTAGTTTAAAGATTGGTAAGGAAAAATGGTGAAGAAGGCTTCTCTTTATACCTCTAGAGGCAAAGTGAAGGCACTTGGATGAAGTCCAAGTGTCAAATCAAGAGCAAGTGAGCACATCTCAAGGAGAGGGCACACCATCTAGGGTTTGAAAGCTAGATCTATGGTGTATAAAAAGTATGAGGTATTGGGATCAAGCAAAGAGGTGTGAGAGACCTTGGGATTGATGCCAAGGAAGGTGAGAGGTCTCAAATAATTTTTAAAAATCATTTGTGGAGTTTCTAGAAGAGGGGGGGCATAACTCCTCTTGGAGGGGCCCAAAAAAAGGTGAAAATGAAGAAATGGAGGGGAATTAATGAGAAAAAAGGAGGGGGATCATCCTAGGAGGTGATGTGGGGGTCAAAGGGAGTCATAAATTATGAGAGGGGGGCCCAAATAAGTCACAACAACCTCCACCAAGGAAAAACGTCACTTCCCCTAGGGGGCCATGAATTTTGAGTGTAGAAGGTGGGTAGGGGGTTAGAATAGGTTGGAAAAGGTTGGGAGGGTTAGGTAAAGTCTAATATTTCTCTTTTCCACCTTAAAACTCACCCATTAACTCTTTTTTACAAAAAATACAAAAATGACTTAGCAATTAAAATTGTTATTTTGACTGACTTTGACTCCGGGTGGACAAATGCATAGCAAACTTTGTCTAACTGAGATGAAACTTAGTCTATGGGTGTACGGGGTTCCATTCCATTTATTTTGAGCAAAAATACCCCTATAAAAAACCCAAAGACCCATTTTTTACAATATTTGCTCAAAAAAATAATTAATTAATTAAATTATTAAAAATTTAATTAATTAAAAAAAACCTATCTAGACTCGACGAAATTCCACAAAACTTTCTACACTGTCTGGCATGGTCATTTACATCATTCCTAAACAATAGCTACCAAATGATGATACCATTAGAATGTCGTTTACCACTTTGGAGGAAATTATTGCATGTGTGGAGGGAAAAACTCAAGGGAAGTCAGCCAGGCCCGAGAGCCCGGTTGACAACCTAAGGATAAAAAACCCTTGGTGAAAGGAACTCCCCCAATGAAAACATCCCAAGGTACCTGACCTGACTATGATCCATGTAGACTTATTACATTATTAAACCATGTAGGGGTGCGGAAATTTCGTTTACAAAATTTGTGCTGGGGCATCAGATGCCCAAGTAGAACCAATACTGTCTTCATCAAATTTGCATATGGTGATGCATCTTCATGGCACATGAGTTGACCACCGCTGCTAAATGGGCGGTCAACACAGTTGATGCGTGAGTTCATTTCTTGAACTCGGGGTTCGTAAGTTCGGGGGGTGGACTATGTCTTTTAATTGCACGAGATTGCGAGTTGCGAAAAGGTGCCCAGAGGGGGTCAATCTTCACTGACCATCGCGTCTCGAGAATTCGTGAGGGGAGAATGCTAAAGTTTGATACTCTAACTCGCGAGGTTGCGATTTGCGAGAGGTGCTAGCACTTAATCCCTAGCTGATGGTTACGTGTGGAGGGCATCGACAATAAAAAGAGCTACACAGCCTTGTCGAGGTGATCAAGGTCGTCCATCCAGAGGGACACGTGGTGCGCGATTGGGGATCCATCGCCTCCTTGCCCCTCACAACTTTGAAGATTGAGGACCAGCCTCCTCCCAGCTGTAAGAAGCGAGGCACTGAAAGCATAGAAGCTGGGGCCCGTGACGCCACAAAGCATTTCCAGCCATCCACCAAAGAGGGACACGTGGTGCGCGATTGAGCTCCATCGCCTCCTCGCCCCTCGCAACTTTGAAGATCGAGGACCAGCCTCCTCCCAGCCGCGAGATGCGAGGCGTCGAAAGCGCCTTTGAATATAGGCACAAGGTCACAGCCCGTGGGCACTTGGGGGTGATAGAAAGAACTGCGTAAAAGGCCGAAGCGCTGGGTTTAGTTGTAGAAGGGATCACTGTGTTCTCCAGGTGTCATTTCAGCTTGATCTCCATCATGATACATGCTCAGAGTGAATGAAGAAGAGAGAGGGTGGTTGAAACCTCACCTCACTCATTAATTGAAAGCTATGGATGTCCCGGCAGGAAGCCTGCCCGAGATGGTCCTCTGTACTGGTTTTCCCACAGAAGCCATGCCGATGTCCTCGACTCATCAGGGAAGTCCATGCACTCTAATTCGACATTTAAGGGCTCAACTACCCCTTAGCATGAGCCATGCAGAGTTAAGGTGGCGTATGACAGAGGAGTGCAGGCCAGATTTGATTGAAGGGACGCCCCATCCTGAAAGTCTAAGACGCCTCTGTTGGGCAAATGTTTTAGGAGTATATATACTTAGTTTTGATATTTTTCAAGGGATTGATGGTTGAGCGGAGCTCTCGGTTGTAAAACTTTAATGAAGCATTGATACTCTGATTATGTATAGACTTCTGAGACTTCTTGCCTTATGAATGCTAGTTTCTTTTTACATCTTTGTTATATTGTGTTAGAACAGCTCGGAACTGGAGGATCCAGTCGAGTTGTAGTTGTTATAGGATGATGTTGTAATGGATCATTGTAATAGTTACACTGTCTTTAATCAGTTCTTGTGATTTTCCCAGCACTGAGTGACTTGGAATTGGAGAATCCAATCAAGTCTCCTTTCAGTTTCTTGAGACCCTAAACCAAGCAGATCTTGCATTCAGAGTCTTTCTTCTGCAAACTGCCGAAAGCCTTTTGCCCAAAGTTGTTTGTTCACCTTTCTTACTAAGTCTTTGTTAAATTATGTACCAAGGCAAGTGTTTCTCTTCCCTAGGCCCTAAGGGGGAGAAATTGCCGAATATGGGTCTTAGTCAAATTAATTTGTGAGATGCAAATTAAATGATAACTTTATGATTAAAGTGAGGGTGAGTGAAGAGACACCAAATCTCAGGCACCCATCTAATCTAAT
>JASDQU010355612.1:0-12049 GCA_032191745.1 Picea mariana
GGATTCTGCTGCGTTGCCTTCCATTATGAGCGACTCCGACACAAGGAAGCGGTCTAATTTACAAGCAATCTGATGCATCCCTGTTCTTCGGTTGGTCCAGGTATGTGTTCCATTGATGGCCTCTAAGTCGATTAATCTGAGGTCATCTATTAGACTGTTGAAGTCGTCAGAATCTCGATCCAGCCGTTTTGAGCCTCCCCTTTTTTCCGTCAGGCCTCAGATGATGTTAAATTCGCCTCCAATTATTCATCTGTGGTAATGAGTGATGCTTGACAGGTAGCTTAGGCTTCGAAGGAAACCCTGTTTGTCTCGTGGCGTGGCTGGTCCATATACATTCGTTAGATGTCCCGGTTTATTTGATCCTATGAGCCTATAATCTGCTGTAATGGCCCATCTGGTGGTGCGGAAATGTTCCAAAAGGACAGTATTGGTATTCCAGAGGATAGCCAGTCCCCTTGATGTGCCTACTGCATCAATTGAGACCCCTGCTCCCTGCTTCCAGTAATACGGGAGTAGTCGATTGATGTCATCTGTGGTACATTTTGTTTCCTGCAGCATTACTACATCTGGTGCTTCTGCTATGATCAAATCTCGTAGCATCTTCTGCTTGCTACGACCGTTCAGCCCTCTTATGTTCCATGAGATGATCTTCATGAGGATTGGGGGGGGGGGAAGAGGAGGAAAGCTCTCCGAGATCAGGTGGATCTGTTCTGAGTTGACCATAAAGCTTCCTATTTCCTGTATAAGCTTGTTTGTGGATTTCCGTCCCCTTTTCTTCTCATCTTTTTGTGCCTTGTTTGGGTTTTTTATCTGGCTGCCTTGGATGCCCAAGGCTTTGGAGGCTCGAGCTGATGAGCCCGCTGAGGAGTTGAGGAACACTTTATGTACCTTCCGCAGCTGATCTCTTAGAATGGTGTACAGCTTCTGATGTCGATAGGCATGCTCTAGGTGTTCCAGATCTATGCCCGCTAGATCCTGTTCATCAACCTCCATTTCCTCATCGCCGTCTTCTGTCTCCTTATTCTCAGTTGGGCCACTCATTGTACCAGCTGGGGTGGATTCGGTCTCCTTATTGGGTTGTTCGGGTTCTAGGTTTTTAGTTTGAGATTCTGTTTGCGGGCGTGTAGAGACGATCTGCGCTGGATTTGGGGATTCCTCTGGACTATCCTGTAAGACAGCATATTTATTGCTGGTGGAAGGATCTTTTGTTACCTGAGCTGGTTGCCTTCTGCCTCCCTGTCTTCTTCGCCCCGGCTGTTGTGTGAATCCTTCCTTATCCTTTCCAGTTTCCGGATTGCCCTCCTTGTGCGCATTGTTGAGTGGGCATTCTCTGAAAAGATGTCCATGTTCGTGGCATTTCCGGCAGCGGAAGGGAATATGTTCATAGTCAATAGTTTGGGCCCAGTCCTCGTCCTGATATTCCAGCGTTATGGATCCTGGGAGTGCTTTGGCAATGTTGAGATAAACACATATTCTTGCATAAGAAGTGTAGCGTCTCTGCTTAGTGGCTTCAGAGGATTTGACATAGATGCCTATGGTGTTTCCTATACCCGCTAGGACTTCCTCCAGCCAAAACTCCTGGGGAAGAGAGTACAGTCGGATCCAGACTGGCGCATGGGTGAAGTCTTCCTTTTCAGGGCTGAACTTTTCTGTCCAAAATCTCAGGAATAGTCCTGCCGAATTAAAAAAAATATGGCCCTCCATCGAAGATTCGGTTCCTGTCTTCAAGGTTGTGGAGAATGATTGTGAAGAAACCCTTCGATCCCAGTTGGAGATCATAATDCCCTTTTGGCCTCCACCAGTACTGGATCCATTTGATTAGTTCGCGTTCYGAGGGCCAGAGCCCCAGAAACTTCCCTATCAGGGCGTGATCCTGCATGTATTGTTTCTGTTCCTCAATGCGGGGCGTGTTTATGATGTATTTTGGGGCTTTCGGGGCTTGCGGAATGCACTTACCGGGGATCCAAGGAGCCGAGGCGCTTGCTGGGTTGTCTTCTTTTGCCGCGTCCATGTCCGTGTCCCTATCCTTGAACGTGCCTTCGACTAGCAGCTGCACGCGCATTTCCGGAGGGGTTTCGAAGGTCGGCCTTCTCCATTTGATGGTTGGATCCGCATTTGCGGTGACCTGGCTGTAGGAAACGTCGGTCGACGCCTCCCCAGGCCCTTGCGGGAGCCCCTGCGGGGCCATTGTATTGTTGCCTCAGTCCTCTGCGGCGTGAGATGATGTAACCCTAGCTTCAGAGCTACTTCTTATGTGGCCCTCCTTTTAATCAATATTAAGTTAAGGTTCCTTATTTGTTGTAGCAAAACTTACCTGCAACCATTAGGGTTGTTTTAAACTCTAACCCTAACCGCTAATATCTCACAAACTAACCCTAGACTAACCATCTAACTTTGCTAGTTTAACCTACTAACCTAGGTGCGTCTATTGGGCTAGTGTTTGACACTTTTTGATGGTCAAATTTGTTGTTGTACTTCATTGAATGCTACAACCATAAGGCTGATATACTGCTGCAAAAATTTACTTTTATGACAACCATCTTTATTCAGTCTTGAAGTGTTATTTTTGGTCCACATTGGTCACTAGTTTTCTTGCTAACATTGCTAACTAATATAAACATTTTACTTGTTGATTTGGATGTAATCTATTGTTGATTTACTAACCTGTATGTTGTTGTATTTTAGGGACAACAACCTTAACTTGTTGATCCATTACTATACTTGGTTGGAAAAGTGTTTTTTCTTGTGTCTCGGGTAGGGACAGGTGCACCAACAACTATCTCTTTACTTGGTATCCATTTATCTCTCTTCACTTACCATTTTCAACCAATCATTTCTTCCATCACTTCACCTTCCCGGGGACTTCTCCTTACACTTCCCTTCATCCTTTTCATTCCCCCTAGGGTCACCGGGACCTACATCGAGGTGACATTAGGTGTAGGATTCCTTAGTTGTAGCAATTTTTTTTGTGGTTGGGTCAGACTTTTCCCAACCTACAACTTGTGTTGTAACAAGGTGACAGTGATAACTTTTCCATCAAATCCCTACAAAATAATTAATTTCTTTATTAATTAAACACAACATAAGTATACTTTTAAAGTAGCGGTTTGCTACTTTACCACTACTCCTTTTGTTATTATACACTTGAGGAGGTGACTAAAAGAATACAACATTTTCCTATAATACACTATATAATTAGATCATCTCTCTAATTTGCTACTTTGCAGCTACTCCTATTGTTATTATACACTTGAGATGCGACTAAAATAAAACACCCTTTTCCTATAGTACATTATATAATTGGGTTATCTCTCATTATATTGGATATCATTATTGATTATTATGTCAATTAACACATTTGCGTAAGGACACTTCTCAAATATCTCGTTTAAAACCTATCAACGTAGATAATAAGGACGCACCATATAAATTATTGATAAGGCTAATTAAGGATTGTTTTGAATTCAACTATGACATTCTTAAGTTGAAAAAGATGAGTTGACTTCTTCATCGATTTAAAATTACCATTAATACCATGTGCCCTTAAAAGGAAATGAAGTGGACCATTTTTAGTGGATAACATAAGCCACACCATGACAACTAGAATAGGTTGATTGTATAGATTAGGTGGTGATACATTATATGTACAGGAATTAAAAAAAAATTGCAAAATATCATAAAATAGATTGATTGTATATAAATTAATTTATATATTAGTGTTTTTTAAATATTATTTAGGTTGAAATTGTCTTTTGGTTATGGAGTAAGATCTAAAACTATTTTTGATTGGTTAAGAGTTTATTTTCCATAGATATAAGGAAACATATTAGCAGCCTAAAACACAGATGTATTTGGTAGGAGTTGAAGCCTACCCCTTACAAACCACCAACAAGTAATTTCAAGTGACATGAATTTCCTTGAATCAACATGCATTTATGGCCAATAATAACCATTCTCATTGCCAACCAACTCAGTCAACTCAGTGATGATAGATTTTGTCACATTAATTATATATACCTTAATTCCTAGCAAAAACATATATAGATTTTAAAAAGAAAAAAATGTTATAACAAGGAAAAGGATTGGTATATTTCTATTTAGAAAAAAATGTTATAACAAGTAAAAGGATTGGTATATTTCTATTTCATTGAAATTTTCTATTTTTCTATTCGCCGATAGATATTGCCATTGTTTTCCTGGCTTTGGAAATAATTGAACTAGTGAAAATTTTATGATTGTCCTTCAAAAATAGCTCAGAAATGAAACATACCATATCATTAATAACTACGAAATAATTTAACTAGTGAAAATTTTATGATTGTCCTTCAAAAATAGCTAAGAAATGAAACATACCATATCATTAATAACTACGATAATAGCAAAGCATTGATGTTGATGGCCAGATCTAATTGTGAAATGAACTCATAAAAGTTGGATTGCAAGTTAATGAGTAGGATTAAGACATACGTTGTCATCATTGTAGTACCATATAATAACCCAATTTTCAACCATATGTGAGTCCAGATTTCCTCGATTAGGCTTTTGCCACGATTGAGTATCAAGGCCTGCAGTTGGGTAAGTCCTATGTTGACTTGTTCACATTGATGCTGCCACTAAAGAGGCCAGGTCCCTTCATGATTATCAAACAGCCTTGCTCTCGAGTTGAAGGACTATTACACAAATTTAGAATTCCATGTCCTGTCAACACCGTATTTGTATTCAATCAATCACCTGGTGTAAGTTGTAACATAAAAGCATGCTGGCTCTTATAAATATAGATTCATAGGACCAAGAGTAATATTTATGTGTTCATGCAAGGAAGTTTTCCATTGATGTTTTACGTCAATTATGAAGATGCACACTGTGGACAGTAGGATCATCCATATCATGTGCATATATACTACAGCGCCTCCAGCACCTTTAGACCAAAACAAAGACTAACTCAAAACTCTTTCCATCTCCATTTCTGATGGAAGACGATAAATTTCCCATGCTGTAGTTCACAATGAATCGTAAGGCATTTGATCGAAGTCCAGGCCTAGACAGATTCCCCCCTTCTGAAGCTCGCAAAGCATCTGTAAAGAAGCTGAATCCATCGCTCTCTTCTTGTTTGACTTTGCTTTGCCAGAGACTTTTACAAATTCTGTGCCAGGAATGTGGGCATTACACACAAAACTGCAAGATAAAGAAAAGCAATCAAGTCAGATCCTATTACCCAGAGCTTATTTGAACCAGAAATTTTCAGACATGTCCAGTCACCTTCTTATGTGAGGCAAGCCTTGCTCTTCGACCAAATCAAACACAGGTGCATGCCAGCCGTATTTTGTGCAAATTTCATACAATGCGGTCCGTGGAACTCCTTGAGACTGAATGTTCTGTAAGATTACTGAATGGCAAAAAAAACATAAGTACCTAAGGCCAATCCTGCTGTCACACAATCCATTTATTCTTGAGGTAAACATCAAAGAAATCTTATTAGTCGTCAGTTAAAATCTGTTATAACAAGAGTAGGGTCAAATTTGGCATACAACGCTCTTATCAGCATCTTACATATACTTTCGAATTTTTATTTTCCCTTACATTCTGATTGTGCTATGTATTGACAACGGATAGCATTGCCTTTGTTACCAATCCAACAAAAAATGTGGATCACTGTTTTTTATATCTTCCAAGATAATAACTTTTGTAAGCAGCAACATTATTATCAGACAAACTTCTACATGACAGTAAGTTGCAATAAACCCTGTACTGGCCGATGAAATCAATCCCCATACATAATATGTCATTTCCAGAATTCAGTCTTTCCACAGAATACCTTTTGTAGGCAGCAGCACAATCATTATCAACAAAAGGGCCACAGATTGTCTTGTATAGTAGATCAAATACAGAATGTTTCAATGTAGCATGATTGTTTTAGCCAGAAAAGCAATTCCTCCCCGATACTAAATACGAGAGTCTGGAATGTAATGAAAACCAGGACGCTGCAATGTAACATAATTTTCTTGGACTCCGAATTGAGTCCTCACCAATAAATCATTGTCCTCGCCAATAAGAAACAGGTATTTTCCTGACCGAGAGTTTCTAGGGTACAATCCAGTAACTAAAAGTTACTCTCCCGACTTCTGCAAGTAGCATAACTATTACCAAGCAACCCTCTAGAAAAAGCATGGAATATTAATGTAAACCAGTAGGTTGCAGAATAACAGGATTGTCTTGGCCTACGAGTTGAGTCATAAAATATAACAAGCACTAATTTCCAAAACCTAGGCAGACAACAGAACTTCGGGGTCTATTTTCTTCCCTTGAGCCATTTCTTGACAAATTCTTCAAAATCTTTGCAATGGACCAAAATGAATCCTTGGTCACTGGCCAAAAATACAGAATTATACTCTGCATATAGAAAAAATTTAAAGCAAGGCCATACATGCATACATCCGAAGGGCATTGAGGAACCGTAAGGCACGAACCATCCAGGCCCACACAGCATAAATCATATGGATCTGCAAGAGCCAGACCATACAAACATATAATGTCCGAAGGCCCTGCAAGCCAAGAATCCTTTCAAGTCCAAAGTAACACAGTTCAGCGTAAGGATGAAATAACCAACCCTAAATACAACTTATATACATTAAGTATTATAGTGTGTCAAAATTTTGACACAAGTCAATTCTAGCTTGTCATATACATATTGTAAAATATCGCAAGTTTGCATAGAATCCCTAACACCTATTCTTGTTCCGGTAAATTAATTTCTAATAAAAGCAGCAACTTTAAAGGTTCTATTCATTTAAACAGTGACTTTATACAAATTATTCCCATCATGCATAACTTGAATCATTCCTTAAAACACATCCCTTGACTATATTTGAATCCATTATCATACGAATTCCAAGGATGAAAGACAACTACAAACACAATATGAACATAAAATTCATATAAATTACTAGATACTCAATGTATATTGCCAACGTTTTTAAGTTATTGATAGAAAAAATCACAAATGCATTCAGCCCTCTCAACTTCTCAAGAATCACACGAGTTCGCAAATCCAAAACTTAAAAAATCATCTAAAACGAAGTCTCGCATAGTGCCAAATCATGCCATACCTTTGAAGAGATAACCAACTACATGAAAGAATGATTTCAAAACCAACAGAGCAGAATTGAATGCTTGGCATTCAACTTAAATTGCTTAAAAGCCGTTACCTTTTTTTCAAATCATCATCCCATGGACTAATAGGCCATATGTATACCCTTGACTATCTGACTAAAAGTTCAAATACACATTCAATAACCTACGTTTGACAGGAAAGAGGTCCAACAATGTATAGCTCCCCTACCACCACCCTGATCTTGCCTATGCCGTTCTCTCACGAAAGTTTTTTTTATAATTTTTTCCTCATATCTGGAGTGCTAAAGAACAGCTAAATAATTTGGAAAACAATGAACGTGTCAACCTTGTAGGAAGAGTCAAGTTCGATGGAAATAAATAATCCATTTCAGTCTAAACTCATCTCTTAAGAATAATAGCTAAAGAAAAGCCACTCGGAGGTCCTGAAAGCTTTGTCAGCATACCATTTTCAACTATAATGTCAAGTTCCAAGCAACATCAACATGAACTTTTTTATTTCTTGAACTTCTGACACTTTTAAGGCTTAAACTTTGTTTACAAACTATCAGTCATGAAATTCACGTTGGCAGGTTCTATATTTGTCACTTTAATCATTCAAGAAAATATTTTCAATATATTTTTAACTTGCAATCAAGATACCCATGCGAAATATTCGGTGGTGTCATCCTCACCTGGCGAAGAGACTGATTGGGAACGCAGTATACTGTTTTTCCCTGCTCCGTGATGAGTGCTTACTTCACTTGCCAAGCCACCTGAATTGTTCAACAAAGAGCATATAAGAAGCATACAATTATTTGAATGAGGTAGGGATGCTAATACTAAATTATAGGAACAAACGGTGTTAAAAAAAAATAGAAACCGTACAAGAATTTATCATACTTTCACTTAATATCATCCCTTCCCTGTGTCTAGATATTAACAGCATTTCCATACAATGTTCATACTTAGTAACACCGAGAACAATTCGCAAAACAGAAGAAAGTATCTATATACGAATTATATGGAATTCTCAGGTGCCATCGATATACTCTTATATCATTGTAGTAGATAATTTTTATTCTTCCTTTGAATCTCGTATCATAAGACGAAAGCAAAGCAACATGAATGTTCACAGGGTCAAATTATGAAACTTCTAGCAACCATTGCAACCTGTGATGTTTATAAGAAACCTATTCATAATACTGGCAAACAGAGAGGACAATAGAAGTTTGACATAAGCTGGAAAGAAGCAATATCGCTTTAATAGTTTCCAGTCATAGTGCTAATACCCCAGTTTATCACGTAGGATTCTGTATATATCCTTGGCACATCAAATGATCTCAAAACCTGTATATAATATGTTAAACTTGAAGAAAAACAAGAAACTATTATTAATATAGGCTATAAACAACATACCATCAGGAGACCCATTCTGATTTGACATATTATTTACATTATCCCCCAAAGCATTATCGCTTTCATCAACAATAAGATCCTCAGATGTTCTGGAATTCACCATAGGTTTGACACTCGAGTCAACAATAAGATTCTCAGATGTTCTGGAATTCACCATACTCTTGACACTCGAATCAGATGATGTGGAATTCACTATAGTCTTGACACTCAAATCGCAAGTGATTGTAGCTCCAGTTGATGAAACGCAATATACCCCTTTTTCACCAGTCCTTTTCTCTGGTATACAAGGTGTATGATTTGAATTTATATTCAAAGACGTCACCTTCATTGATTCCTCGCTCTTGATTATTTCATATAAGAGCTTTTGCTGTTTCTCGTTACCTCTGGAAATTCCATACAAAAAGAGATTAAAAAACGACCGAAGCACGAGAAAATAAAATATTAAAGAAAAATACCTAGAAGATCAAAAAGCGTT
The DNA here is from genome assembly GCA_032191745.1 of Picea mariana. Classification (NCBI taxonomy): domain Eukaryota; kingdom Viridiplantae; phylum Streptophyta; class Pinopsida; order Pinales; family Pinaceae; genus Picea; species Picea mariana. The sequence continues at coordinate 9,002 of JASDQU010355612.1, forward strand.
AGTTGAACAGGGATGATTAGGGACTCTCCTGTTCAAAATCATTCTACCTAAAAGTCATTAAAAGGTTTTGGCGGTTAAATATTTAATATTTAATATTGGGGATTAATGTATATCTTAAATATTAATATTTTTAAGTCATTAAAAGGTTTTGGCTTAAATAATATTGGGGATTATGGTAAATATGAAGAACCATAGATAAATAAAAGGTCATTAAATGTCTTGAAAGATGAAACTAAAAGTTATTTTTTAATATATTTATAGCTTATATCAATAAAAAAATTTAATGCGTCTAGTTATTCAATCCCTAACCTATCAGCGGTATAAAAACTTTGATGTTTTCTATAACTACATTATTTGGAGCTGCTTCTCGTCTCCCTTACGGATTCTTGAGTAGCGTTTGATATCAGATAGGAAATCTCTTTCAACTTCAACTAAGGCTTGCTTGGGCAATTCTTGCTGATGTACTCTCGCCTTCTTTCTTTAACCAAGGATACGTGCTTGTGCAAAGGCTCTTTACGAACTCTAGGAGGAGGTTTGATAGGAGTACAATACCGTCTCTGCCATTCCCTTTCTCTCTGCTGATAAGGAGCTGGTCCGTATTTACCTTTTCCTGGATATATATGTGGTGGGAGCAGCGTTGGCAATTGCAAGTTGCTTAGTTTATTCCTCTACAAGTTCATGGTTTCGACCTTTAGCGCAGCTTCTCCTTTGCCCAATCTTAGGTTCTCGCTCATTAATTTTGTGTTCAAAGGCTTTTATCAGAGGTTTCCACCACCATTTGGAGAGCATTTCAAGTTCTCAAAGCCGAACTCGACTCTCAGAGCTTTCAAAAATTGGGCAAATTTCTCCACACAACATCAATGGTAACAAAGCGGTTGAGCAGGTGCCAGTCGACGTGTCAGTTGGGCAGTACCACAACGATGAACTATGACCAGGAGACAGCGATTCAACCTTTGAATATGTGTATTATTCTATTTTTTTATCCCTCGACACCAAAATTGTCCTTGTTGGCATTGAATGTGCGGTCGAAAGTTATAGACACCTTGTTTTGGAAAGATGTTGTCTAACTGTTCTGAATTTTGACCTTTATCATCAGAATCTAGCAACATAAATCTGCAAGAAATCACAATTTTTTGTTGTTTAAATTGCATTTTTGAATGCAGAAATGGATTCACCTTGCTGAAAAAGCCCTGAGGCACTCAAATTATATAGAATTAACCACTCAAATCTGCAGATCCAACAATTTCTCGCTAGATTTTGGGAAAAGAATCACTGGTGGAGTATACAGGCTAAAATACCACCTTGCAAAAATTTCAAGGCATGAGGTGGGTATTTGTCCCATTTCAAGCCCAGAACTCATTGTGAAGGCCACAAAAGCACTTGAAGACTATGCAGAAAACAAAAAGTACGCATAAGCCAAGCAAAAAGAAATCGCTTCAAGATCCAAGTCAAGCACACACACTCTTAGGGCAATGGGAGTGGAGTCTAGTGAGATCCACTCCTCACAGTCTGTATTGCTTACAACATCACCATTTTTTGTGCCAAGATCCACACTTGGTGCACAACTGTCTATCGGGTCCATGTTGAAAATAAATGAGAAAGAAGATGTAATGTCCCCATTTGCCTAATGTCTCTAAGAGAGAATTTCGTTAGCCTAATTGAGTTTCGGTGGGCTAGGGCGGAAAATAATCAAGGGAACATTATCCCACATTCATAAGAGAAGGAAAAAAAAGCTCAAGTTAGAAGTATAAAAAGGGGATAGGAGAACTCTATTACCATTCTTGCATTTTCTCATTGAGAAAATAGATTTGGAGAGCTCTTGAAGAGTTTTTTAAGGTTTTTGGAAACCCTTCTTTGTTCACTGGTTTCGATGTTGCAACGATACACCCTAGCTAGTTTGGAGAAGAGATCATCCAGATTTCTTCCTTGGGCTTCATTGACAGCTAAGATATTTTAGAGGCAATATTTATCTTTCATTTGTGGTTGAGTTTCAGTGGTAGCGGCTTATCTTTGGCAAGGAGGTCGACTAGATCAAGAGGGTCAAATTTCTCTATTTCCTGAGTATCATTCTCTGTTGTGGGGCTGAGTTTCCATTGTGGGAGCAATTTATTCTCTGCTGTGGGGCTGAGTTGCCATTGTGGGACGGATTTATTTATTGTTGGGCAAGTTTAGTGATAGAGAAGGTCGAAACACTGACTGCAGGGGCGATTTATTGTTGTCTGGATGCTTTTTCCACTTGCTAGGCACCTTTCTTACTTGTTGGACACTTACTTATGAAGTTGGGCGCACTCTCTTTCAAGTCTGGGCACTATTTATTGAATCTGGGTGCTCTTATCAACATTCCGGGCAAATACACTTCCAATTGGAAGCACATTTGATCCGGATTTTATAAGCAGAACGAAATGAATACAGATTATTGACAGGTGCTTAACACAAAAATAACAGAGATACAGTAAAACTGGTTTTCTATTATGTTGACCACTCGTTTAGCACGGAGGTCAACTCATTTCATGAAGATTATCTATGTCAGAGACAGATGGTTCTACTGGGTGTTTTTAAACACCGGCACTTAAATTTTTGTAAACGGGATCTCCGCACCCCTGTGAGGGTTAATAATGTAATAATGTCTGCATGGATCATAGTTAGGTCAGGTACCTTGGATGTTGACACCAGGGGAGTTCCTTTCATCGAGGGTTTTTTAATCTCAGGGGGGTTAATGTGGCCTAACTAGTCAGGTTAATTTCCCGGAGTTTTTCCCTCCCAGGCTGCCTCCAAAGTGGTGGAAGGCGCTCTGATGATCTCGTTCATTGAGTAACCTCTTAGGATTATTGTAAATGACCATGCTAGGCTGTGTCTGAAGTTTCGCGAAATTCCGTCGAGTCTAGAATAGTTTTTTTTAATTAATTAAATTATTTAAAATTTAATTAATTAATTATTTTTTGAGCTTAATATTGTAAAAACTTCGTCTTTGGGAGAAAGATAGGAGTATTTGTGCTCAAAATGAATGGAATAGCACTCCCTACACCCACTGGCCAAGTTTCAGCTCAG
>JASDQU010355615.1:0-11998 GCA_032191745.1 Picea mariana
ACTGTCGAAATAATAACATTGCAGAGCCGAGAAGGGAATGAAAATTGGGTCAATAGACAACTCAGAGAAGCGCAAGACATGATCATTCAGCTATGCGAAGAGAAAAGGATGTCATAAGAAAGAATCGCAGAGTACTTCAAGGAATTTGGTTCGGCCATGAAAAATGTTCATGTGACTCTTGCTAGCGATCAAACAAAGCTAAAGGGGAATGCAGTCTTGCAGAGACAAGTTAAAAATATGAAAAGATGAAACTTGTCTCTCAGGAAAACACTCAGAGTATTGAGATTGCAAGTGGGACCAGAGGCATGATTGACATTATCCCATTTTTTGTCATTTTGAACGTGGCATAGAATTTTTGTCCCCCCATGTTCTGTCTCCTACCAAGAAATAAGAAGTCTGACGGGCACCTGCGGAGTGGATATTCGTCGCATAGATGTTGGAAACCCACCCATCGAGGAGGACAAGTGTAGGCAAAACACATGATAGTTTTGAAGGAGATTCATGGCCCCTCAATTGTCGTCGCCAACTGGAAAGGATGAGAGACAACCCACAATCATCCACCATACCAACTCGCCACATGCATACTACAACCAGTGATCATGCGACAAAAACCAGAGCCCCTTAGATTGTTACACTGGGTGGTAGAGTTGTGAAAGTGTGCTCGGTCATTCGGATAACCACTCGAAGGAGATATGTGGATGCATCACCTCCTTATGATTGAATCTTACTAACAACCAAATGATCATGCCAAAGACGTTGGTTATGACATGATTGGGTGTAGTTGGGTTTCCATTCTTAGTAAGTTCTATTCGAAAGGTAATCTGGCAGGGAATAACTAGAACCGAAATTCTAGGAGTAGTAGTTTGAGGTGTGGCATCCCAAGGAGCGCAGTCTTCCCTATATATTCTATCTTTCCAATGTAATCTGTGTTGGTTGGTAAATTAGTGTAGACAATAGACTATTGAATGTAATCTTCAAACTCGACTAAAATATAATGTAGAAGTCCTGAGTCTTTGACGAAAAGATTCTAATGGTGGTGGTCTAGTGTATTGTGATCTCTTCTATGTATGTACTTCCTATTTTTTGTATATTCATGTCTTTACTCTATTTAAATTGGAATGTTTAATAAGTCTATAATTCATCTCATGGTTCTCTAGACTTATCCATTTAAACTCCTATGTTTTATTCTAAGTAATTTAGAATTCATCTTCAATGGTGCTCTAAGTTTCTTTATGTACTCTTTCTTTTGACACACACAACGACATTTGAAATGAAATACCATTTCCTTCTTATCCTTTATCCTCTCAAAGTTTCATTCACCAAGTCATTTATACCTCTCAATTTCAAGATATTGACTCCATGGCCCAAGGTTTTGTATTTCCTTGCCAACGAAACCGAAAATACCCCACAAACACATCAATCTAGATAGCAATTCAAAGTTATTATCTATTAGAGACTAAGTCTCAAAGAGAGATCCCTCTCTAGGTTGGAAAGGCTAGTTTCTAGTCTTAATGTTGGTTTGCAAGTTACCTCTGTCATTTTTTATCTCAGGCAAACAAATTTATAGAGTGCTAACATCTTGGTGTCACTGTCGGGGATGAAATTGAATAAGACTTTCCCTAGGAGAATGACTAAAGTTGTAGTTTTGACCCCAAGGGTAAACAGTGGGTTGGACATCTATATTGGATGAAACCTTGTTTTACCCTGGAAAATCTAATAAATAAGACCAATATCATAGAATAGTAAGAATAAAAAATCCTGGCTCCAAAGAAAGTTTATACCATATCCAACCTTGATCCAAAACCTGTAGCACCCATTCCTAATCCCAAGAAACTTCTGTGTAGAGAGAAGGAATAGGTACTAGACCCATTCTATTACATAAGAAAAAAACCTTTCCTTACCCAAGGACGGAGTACAAAGCATCGACGACATTTATTTCGATACACTGTTCGAACAAACCCTGTTCAGGTCTAAATCAAAAACCTACTTGGATGAGATAGTCTTCGATGAGAAGAGGTTTCAATATTTGATACCAAATAAAATCTCACGAGCTGCTATAATCCCCACTCAGACCATCCAGCGATTTCAAAACCCTCCTATAGTTATGGCCACCAGATTTGCCCCTATTTCCTTACTAGCCCAACTACATGATTTTCCCCAAAACTATAATCAGAGGATCAAGCTATATGATGCTGAAGGAAATGCCTCTACCCAAAAGCACTTGGATTGGTTTAATGATTTTGTTTACCTAGAAGAGGTTGATCATGAGGATGAAAAATGATATTGTTCACGTAGAGTCTTTCAGGGGAGGTCAAAAAGTGGTTTAAGGCCCTTTAAGTAGCGAGCATCCCCTATTCCACAGCGTTTGAAACATCATTTCTTTCTAGATGGGGAGACAAAAGGAATCCTCTGCAGCTACTAACTCAGTATAAAAATATAAAAAGATCACCATAGGAAACGATGCAAGAGTTTTCGGCCATATTCATGAAGGTTTATAACTCAATCCCCACGAAATTCAAACCGCCTCCTGGAGCTTCTCAACTTCGATACGTTGATTCCTTTGATAGTGATTTTGCCTTGCTGCTAAGGGAAATAAGATCTAATACTTTAGGCATTATTATGAGTGACATAATTGAATTTGAAGTAAATTTGATGGCGTCGGAAAAGATCAAACCAAAATTTGACAGAAATGGGAAGAAACCCCAAGGGGACGCGCAACCCTCTACATCTAGATCGTCAGATGAAAAGTTTGATTTGATGATGAAAAATATGGAGAAGATTATGGAAAGGATTTCCATGGATAATAATCCTGCCACAATGGAGCAAAATGATTTCCAGCCTAGAAATAAAAACTTTAGAAGAGCTCCAGTCCCGCAGATTATGTAAAGGGACCAGAGAGACCAAGTTGATTAATAGATAAGACCTCCTTTCCAAAAAACTACACAAATGAAGACTTTGATAAGATGATCCAAGACCATATGCATTGTTGTGATGATACGAATACATATGTGTTCTTAACAAAGGGAGAACATGATCAATTTATTGATGCAAATGATGGCTTTATGTTGGAGACTGATGACACGTTGTCTTCAGAAACTGAGGAGTTCAGGAAGGGATATCAAAATGAAATCATGTAGTTTCAAAAGAAATATAATCTTAGGAGAAGGAAGACGTCTGCAAAGCCTTCGTAGACAAATCCCACAAAGGAACCTTAGGTGAATACTCGTTCTTCAAGCCAACCAAAGAAAGACAATCCAGAAAGGGATGTGACGGAGAAAGGAAAATCAAAGGAAGAATCCCTTAAGAAAGTGCCTGAGGCAAGTAAGGAGACATGTGTCTAAGAGGTAGATAAACCCCCTCCCCCTTTTAATTTCGAGAACGAAATGGCCAAAATCAAAATCTTTGTTCCTTTTAATGAGCTAATCAAGAAGGGAGAGTATAGGAATCAGATCATTAAGATGTTAAATATGGAAGAGGCTCCTAACACCTTGAACGTCTAGGACGACCACCCTGCCATCTTATTTGGTCCACGCGTAGAAGAAACTAGTGATACTAAGGATGTTCCTCCTTTCTATGTTAGTCTCAAAATTCATGACATGAATTTACATAACTCGATGTTGGATTCGGGTGCATCGCATAATGTCATGCCAACGGTGGTCATGGATGAGTTAGGCTTGGACATCACCAGACCTTATAAAGATATTTTCTCTTTCAACTCAAGAAAGGTGAAATGTTTGGGTCTGATCAAAGATTTGGTCATGTCATTATCTCAAATTCTGACGAAGAATATGGTCATGGACGTGGTGGTTTCCAACATTCCCCAAAAATTTGGCATGTTGTTATCCAGATCTTGGGCCATGAAATGAAAGGGAACCTTGCATATGGACATGTCTTATGCCACCATCTCGATTTTCGGCCAAGAGAGAAGATTGTACAGAGAGGTGTTGCTCAAGTACATGGTGAGTAGTAAAACACAACCGAACAATCATCCTATTTACTCTGTCGACACCAAAATTGGATCCTCTATTTTTTATAATGGCTTAAGTTTTGAAGAGGGGGATCCAACAACTGTCATGACTATGAAAGATAAGGTCGAGCATCGAGCAGAGGAATGAGAAGATCAAAGAAACCACACAGAAAATGAAATGTGGAACATGAACTTCGACGGAGCTATCAACAGGGAGGGAGACAGAGCTGGTGTGTGGATCAATCCTCCCAAAGTGAGCTCAAAAATCTACTCTTACAAGCCTTCCTTTGATTGTACAAATAACAAGGCCGAATATGAGGCACTAATTTTGGGTTTGAGATATTTAAAGGAATTGGGTGCTAAAAGGATAGTGTTTCATGGAGACTCTCAACTCATCATAAATTAGGTGAAGGGTATATACCAGTCCAAGCATCCCAGACTAAGAGAATATAGGAATATGGTGTTGGATCTCCTTGAAGAGTTCTCAGAGTATAATTTGTTAGTGATCCTGAGGGGGAAAAATCAAATTGCAGATGCCCTATCCACCTCAGCTTCGGTGTTTAAAATTCCAACTTTTCCCAATACGAAGTACAAAATTGAAGTCAAACATAGGCCCGCAGTACCTGATAGCATCAAATATTGGCAAGTGGTTGACGATGACAAGCAGGTGGAGAGGTTCCTCCAAATGGGCAATGAGTTCACTAATGTGAATATTGATGATGAATGTTGTTGCAAAGAGGATGAATACATGGATGTGCACAGTAATGATGACCCCTTTTAGAACCAGATAGTTGGAAGGGACATAGTGCAGCTAAAAAAAAACATTATCCCCAAAGGTTTGGTTCCATTAGAATTTTTTTTTTATGAGAATGATGTATCCAGAAATCCCAGAGTCACTGCGAATGATGAAGATATTGAATATTTCAACATCAGGACTCAAGAGAATCCTAAGATAATCAGACTGTAAAATACACTCAGTCCGAAGATCAAGCAGAGATATATCAACCTCATGAAATATTTCTCTAACATTTTTGCATGAAGTTATGAAGACTTGAAGTTCTATGACACTGGAGTAAATCAGCATGTGATTCCCATCAAGGAGGATAAAAAAAAATTCAAGCAAAAGTTGAGATAGATCAACCCCCTGCTGCTTCTGTTGATTGAAAAGGAGGTAAAGAAACTATTTGATGCCACAATTATTGTTTATATGATATTTTCAAAGTGGGTGGCCAACCTTGTGCCTGTAAGGAAGAAAAGTGGCGAAATAAGGCTATGTGTAGACTTTTGGAACTTGAACAGAGTTTCCCTCAAAGACAAATACCCACTTCCTAAGATGGACTACTTCCTACAGAAGGTAGTTGGATCCAAGGAAATTTCAATGCTGGATGGATTTTCTGGTTACAATCAGATCATGGTACACCCGGACAACCAGGAGAAGACAACCTTTAATACACTGTAGGGTACGTTCATGTATGCAAAGATGCCTTTCAGGCTTATGAATGCTGGAGCAACTTTCCAGAGGGCCATGGATGTAGCATTTGCTGAGGAGAAAGACAAGTTTATTGTGATTTACTTGGATGACATCACAATATTTTTTGATTCTGACGAACAACATCTTGAGCATCTGAAGAAGGTTTTCCAAAAATGCAAAAAGTTTGGCATCTCATTAAATCTGAAAAAATCAAATTTTGGGATGCAAGAAGGAAACTTGTTGGGACACATCATCTCAAAGGAAGGAATAAAGATATACCCCAACAGGGTGGAAGGGAGTTTGAATATCATCACTCCGAGGAGCAAGAAAGAAGTGCAGTCTTTCCTAGGAAAGGTAAATTTTATGAGGAGGTTCATTCCAAATTTGGCTGAGATTATAAAGCACATCACGAGTATGCTCAGGAAAGGTAACGAGATAAAATGGAACCCCAAATCCAGGAATTTGTTTGAAGACATCAAAGTGGCGCTGAGAAAATATCCAGTGTTAGCCACCCCAGATTTCACAGGGGACTTTATATTATTTTCCTTCGCCTCAGAACACACTATCGCGGGCATCTTGTTACAAAAGGATGAGTAGAATTTCGAAAAGTCGATAACTTATTTTAGTAGGACATTGAGAGACTCCCTACTAAGGTATGACATCCTAGAAAAACAATCATATGCCTTGGTAAAGGCCCTCAAAGAATTTAGGACTTATATACTGCATTCCCGCTTCATTTCTTATGTGCCTAGCAATTCTTTCAAGGATATGCTGACTAGGCCTGATCCTGAAGGGAGAAGAGGTAAATTTATTGTGGTCATGTTGGAATATGACCTCGAAATCAAGCCTACAAATTTGATTAAAGTTTAGGGGCTGGTGAAATTGATGGTGCGGTAGAACTGCGACATTTTGGGAGTAAATTTCATCATCGATCTGTCGAAGAATTCACAAGAGGAAACGGTCTTGCAAGTATCTCATAAATTCATTGACTTTCCTTGGTACACTGACATTGTTTATGTGTTAAGGAATTTTCAAGCTCCTTCAGGGTTGAGCAGAACCAAAGCCAGGTTTTTGAAGTTGAAAGAGGCTAAGTTTTGCATCCTAGACAACTCTCTGTATTGGAAGGATCCAAGAGGGATCTTGTTGAATTGGTTTTTGGAAGAAGACACAGAACGAGCTATCAAGGATTTCAACAAAGGGAACTGCAAGGGGCATCATTACTGGAATACCACCACACAAAAAATATTGAGGGAGGGATTATATTGGCCCAATATTTTTGCGGACGTATACAAGGAATTTTCCAGTTTCCATGAGAGTCAGATATTTGATGGGAAAAGAAAGTTGCAACCCCTGCCCTTAAATCCTATCTCTGTCGAAGCACTGTTTATGCAATGGGGATTGGATTTTATAGGAGAAATCCATATGCCATCCTCAACTCAGCATATATGGATACTAATGGCCATAGACTACTTTACCAAATGGATTTAAGCAGTCCCCACAAGGCAAGCTACTGACACAGTTATCATTCAGTTTCTGGAGACCAATATCCTGTCTAGGTTCGGTTGCCCTGTCAAGATCATCACAGATAATGCAGCGGCGTTCAATTCCAAAAATATGGAAAAGTTTTGTAACAATTACAACATAGCCCTGAGACATTCTACAGTTTATTACCCATAGGGTAATGGATTGGCAAAATCATCCAACAAAATTTTAACTAGGATTATTTAAAAACTCATACAGGACAACAAGAAATATTGGCGCAATAATATTATCTACATGATATGGGATGACATAATATCTACCAAAAATTTCATATCCACATCGCCTTTCCAAATTGTATATGGTGTGTAGGCAGTTTTCCCCACCTCGTTAGGATTTCTAGTCAAGAGATTGCTGCAGGAGCAAGAAGTTGAACCAAACGAAGCTCAGAGGAGAATAAACCAATTGGTTCATGCGTAGAAAATGAGGGAACAATTTTTCAACCGATCACAGCTTCACCAATACAGAATGAAGAAGATTTTCGACAAGCACACTAAGCAGGAGGATTTCAAGGTGAATGATTTGGTGTTGAAGTGGGATGAGAGGAATGAAGACAAAGGGAAACATGGAAATTTTGATCATCTTTGGATGGGGCCATTCAAGATTGTCACATATCATGGGAACAATGCATATTTTCTACAAGACCTTAATGGAGAGCTCAGTGGTGGGGGACCTATAAATGGAAGGTTTCTTAAGCATTATCTGGTTTAGTTTCAGTCTCTCATGTCATTGTAAATAGCCATTTTTGTGTTTTCAAAGAAGACATTTTGAGTCAGTAGTCAACAGAAAATTGAAGCCCGAAGTGAAGGCCCTAAGTTGTGCTGAGTATGGTTGTGAATGTGTCAAGAAGGTCTAGGGTGAGTCTTTTTCGTTGTTTTAGAGTCTGAAAATAAAATAAATCCCAATGGTTAGGCACTTGGTCTGTTGTTCTTTTCCACCTCACCGAGAGGATAACATCCCCATTGAAGCCAACTGTTAGCACCATCATTTTTTCAATTAGTGTTAGTCCTAGATGAGTCGTAGTTCATGTGTCGAAGCGTGTGAGGTCAGGTACTGTACAAAGAATGGGTCGAAGTACGCAAGTGGTCGATTTGGCCCTTGGATTCGGGAAAGGGTGTCATAATTAGGCATGTGCACATTATAAAGGTATTTTTCCCAAAAGGTCGAGCCCTGTCAAAAAGAGGGAATTTAAGTGCCAGAGGTCAAGGCAAGTTGTTAGAGTAAATGTCACGTCGACGGATATAACGACCATCATCACCTAATTATGAAGTGAGAAAGGTTAAGAAATCACGATGCTCATATCATGTATACTCTGCAACTCTTATCATCTATACTTTACACACTTCGAAGTGTACCCGTCGCACGAGTGTTCTGCGCAAATATTCATCCTGCTTCAAAAATTCTCGTCACCATGGATTTAAAATCCTATGTCATGATTCCATCCCTTTCCCATTCAATTATAAATACCAGTCACCATGCGTGTTTCTCCTTTACCATCCGAGGTTGTGCATTGTCTTTGATTTTTCCTACAAGTCCTGGGTCCTTTCTTTGTGGGAAGGCCGATTTCCATCAGTTATGTTGTGAACCTCTTCAGTCAATATTTTTGTGTTTCCTTTGTCTTCAATCATATTTTGAATCCCGTTGGAGTTTTCCACGAGCTAGTCTTTTGGGCGATAGTTCGTCTCACACTCAGTCTTTCTTCCTCGAACTCATTTCTTGTTGCACCAAATTGTTTCCCATGTCCGATTTCACTGGCTTTCCACTAGTGTTGCACCGCCTTGCCACCACGCTATAATTCTTTGTCTTGCTTCCCTACTGCAAGGAGCCTACTTTTACCATTTATCACAACCTTGGCCTTTTTTTTGTGTTGAAAGTATTCCTAGCACCTGGTGGCTGTGTAGTGAACTCCTAGAGTCATTTTTTTTCTTGTCGCACAAATATTCCACAACTACCACTCCTACAGGCCTCTGCGAAGTATATCATTCTCCATTTGTTGCATGAAGAGGGTGTCATATTCCATTACCATGTTTGCAAAACAAATACACATTTGCATCATGACAACATCCCAAGATATAAGGAGGAAGGAGCGAAATGGAAGAGTTGTGAAGCCCGAACCTTAGGACTTGGTGTTAATCAACGAAGATCCAAATGTCAGGGAATCTTTTGAACAGGTCGGATGTGTGCATTATTGCAAGAAAATCCAAGGATACAATGAAAAAATGGATGAACAGTTCACTCTTAGATTTAATGGGTTCCGCGTGATCATTGCGAGAATCACATTCCAGGTGACGGAGGAAACTCTATCAGTCATGATGAATATCCCTCTGTGTGGTGAAAGGTGGTATAAGGGAATTTCTTTAGACGTATTATGTTATGAATCATTCATCAAACCAAACTTCCTGAACGGGAAAATCAGAGCGGACGTTCTAAGTTAGTATCTACGAGAGCCTTTTCAGAAGCTCCTAAAGGTGATTAGGAGGTATTTCACCTATGAAAGAAGGCCTGACATAATATACCCACATCAAATCAGGATACTGATGCATTTCATAGGGAAAATGCCTTTGAAATTACCTTTATTCTTGCACCAAATACTAGGAGGAATGGTGGACAACGTCCAGGCTAAAGCGGACGAGCCAAGGAAGAAATTATGCCATATATCCTTAATCAAGTTGCTAGTAGTCGAGGATTTTGGGCGGCTATACAAATATTGGGATTCATTCCTAATTTCAGCTGACATCCCCAAGGACCCCAAAGGAGACTTCCCTCTACCCATGGGGGGAACAACATTTCGCAGTGCGGGGGAAAGAATTGAAGAGGCCGCAAGAAAAGGAAAAGAAATAAAACACTCATCATCCCAACAACTAGTACCCTGGAAAAGAGGCAGGCCGAGGTTGATCAAGAAGCCCGAGGAGACCCACGATCCAAATGAACCACCCACCCAATCTATTGCTAAGAATTTACTCGTGCACATTGTTCAGCTAGAACCTGTCGAGGGTTCAAGCCGGGGAATTAGTGAAAGGCAAAGAAGGTCGGGCAGTGAAAACATGGAGGTTCAGGAGTTTTCGCAACAACTGAAGCAAGTGAATCTTTCTATTGCCAAATTATACCAAGAGAACAGAGAATTGAGGAAATGGCTAGCAAAAAATACTATCAAAACAACAACATTGCAGATCTGAGAAGGGAATGCAAATTGGCTCAAAAGGCAGCTCAGAGAAGAGAAATACGTGATCATTCATCTACGCGAAGAGCAAAGGACATCATAGGAAATAATCGTAGAGCACTTCAAGGAATGTGGTTTGACCATGAAAAATGCATGTGCGGCTCTTGCGAGCACTCAAACAAAGGTAAAGGGGAATGCAGTCTTGCAGAGACAAGTAAAAATATGAAAAGACGAAACTGGTCTCTCAGGAAAACACTCAGAGTATTGGGATTGCAGGTCGGACCAGAGGCATGATTGACATGATCCCATTTTTTGTCTTTTTGAACGTGGAACGAAATTTTTCTTCCCCCATTTTTTGTCTCCTACCGAGAAACAAGAATTGTGACAGGCACCCGCGTGGTGGATATTCATCATGTAGATGTTCTAAACCCACCTGTCGAGGAGGAAAAGTGTAGGAGAAACGCTTGACAATTTTGAAAGAGATGCGTAGCCAATAAACCGTCATTTCCATGTGGAAAGAACGAGCGACATCCCACAGTCATCCGCCATACCAACTCACCACATGCATACTACATCCAGTGATCGCGTGGCAGCAACCAGAGCCCATTACACTGGGTGGAAGAGTTCTGATAGTGTGCTTGATTATTCGGGTAACCACTCAATGGAGAAACATCGATGCATCACCTCCTTATGATTGAATCTTACTAATAACCGAACGATTATGACGAAGACATCGGTTATGACATGATTGGGTGTAGTTGGGTTTCCATTCTTAGGAAGTTCTATTTGAAAGGTCATCCGACAGGGAATAACCAGAACCGAAATTCTAGGAGCAATTGTTTGAGGTGTGGCAACCCAAGGGGCGCAATATTCCCTATATATTCTATCTTTCCAATGTAAGTCGGGTTGGTTGGTAAATTAGTGTAGACAATATACTATTGAATGCAATCTTTGAACCCGATTGAAATATAATTTAGAAGTCCCGAGGCTTTGACGAAAATATTCTAATGGTGGTGGTCTGATGTATTGTGATCTCTTCTATGTATGTACTTCATGCTTTCTGTATATTCATGTCTTTACTCTATTTAAATTGGAATGTTTAATAAGTCTAGAATTCATCGTGTGATGCTCTAGACTTCTCCATTTAAACTTCTATGTTTTCTTCTAAGTAATTTAGAATTCATGTTCAATGGTGCTCTCGGTTGCTTTATGTACTCTTTCATTCAACACACAGAATGGAATTTGAACTGAAAGACCATTGTCTTCTTAGCCTTTATCCTCTCAAAGTTTCATTCACCAAGTCATTTATATATCTCGCTTTCAGGAGTTTGACTTCATGGCCCAAGGTTTTGTATTTCGTTGCTAGCAAAACTGGAAATACCCCACAAACACATCAATCTAGCCAACAATTCAAAGTTATTATCTATTAGAGACTAAGTCTCAAAGAGAGAGCCCTCTCTAGGTTGGAAAGGATAGTTTCCAGTCTTAAAGTTGGTTTGGAGGTTACCTTTGTCATTTGTTATCTCAGCAAAACAAATTTACAGATTGCTAACACAAAATAAAGGAGCTATATTGGCATCTCCATTATTCCCTATAATTTATAACATATTCATGGAACAATTTGAATCATTGTCCTTTAATAGTTATCATCTGAAACCAAAATGCGATTTCCGATTTGTAGATGACACCTTTTTCATCTAGCCTCATGGACATTCTACCCGTAACTCATTTCATGACTATCTTAATAACGTATCCCCTCACATCCAATTTATGATGGAAATTGAACACAAAAATTCCCTTCCATTCTTAGATGTTCTATTTACTCATTAATCTGATGGTTCCCTCTCCCACCAAGTATGTA
>JASDQU010355618.1:1835-11998 GCA_032191745.1 Picea mariana
GGTTTCCCATGAGGTTTTCCCTCTTTCCTCACTTTATTTTTCAGTGTATCTTTTGTACTTGGGTACCTAACATGGCCTCGTTACCGGGACCCAATCTTTATTTTCACCATAGTGATGTTCAAGGGGGGTGTTGGAGTTACTTCACACACACCTAGGAATTATTTTTCCTAAGGTTTTTTATTTGTTTATTAGTCATAATTAGTCATTAGCCAGTCTCCTATATTTTAGGAGAGAATATTCCACCTGGAGAATATTCTCTTTCAGTTCAGACTTCAGTTTGACTAGTTGAGTTGAGTTTAGATGTTGCATTGGGATCATCACCATGATAATTCGACCTTGCATTGGTATCATCACCAAAGTGGCGCATTAGCCTTGATTCCTTGAGTTAACTCCTCACTACTTTCTGTTCAGTCAGATAACTGAATACTAGTTGACTAGTTAACTCAATTAGGTGGCAATTCACTCCCGTAATTGTCTGAGAGACTAGAATAGGTGGAAGTTCACTCCCGTAACTATTGGTGTGTGTCCAGATCACTTTATACCACCACTATGGCGACTTGGTTCACCTCAAGTCAAACTCATTGAGTTATACAGAGTATATCATGTGTAAATTATTCATTATTCATACGGTTAATGAGAATTCTTTCATTCTTTCTCACCTTCTTCTTCTTTTTCCGATTCTCTCTGCAAATGTGTGTATTATTGTTTAGATAGATCTATTCTGTGCAGGTTCAACACATTTACAGAGTTAAGTCATTGGTTTTGTCAAAGAGTGTTGTGATTATCTCATAATAAACCATCAAGGGGTATAAGAGTCCATCATGATGAAATATTTGTAAAATTCCTTATGTCCTTAAGTTTAAAATCATGTCACAAAGAGGGAAATTATGTGTGAAAGTTGAGTCATAGGTTAGGGATGAAAGTCATGTCAAAATAGGTATCATGGTTCATCATCACACCTGATGAGGTCAGATAAGGGACAATTATTACACTCCATGCCATTTGTACTATTGGCAAGTTTCAAACGGGTGCGTGCTCCTCAAATTTTTTGCGCAAGTTACTTAAATCGACTTGAGAGGTCTTGTCATCTTTGGGAAAGTACTTTATTTTTAAAATTTGCTCCTTATCCACTCATCTATGTATACTTTCCACCTTTTGTTTGTTTGCACTGCATTCACAACCTGTGCATAAGCCATAGCCTCTCGATCAATATTCAAATATCTTTGCTATGCAAACGATCCTCCTCTCTATGAAAACATTGTGCAGATTTCCCTTGCTATGCAAACCCTGTATGGTATCATTTTCTAAGCAAAGCCTATTGCTCTGTTTTTGTTGTGCATCCCATGCTTGCCTTAGTTTCTATGTAAAAAACCTTTTTGAGACCATGTTTATGCAATCTTATCCCATGAATAAGTTTTCCCATCATATATCAAATGTTTATTTCACCTATTCAAGACAAACTCTAGCCCTTCTAGTTTGTTCCACAATCCTTCTTGTTGAGTTTCACAACATATTTTCTTTGAACAGTTTGAAATTTTCCTTACAAATCAAACATCGCAGAGCCATAACATCACAAGAAAATAATAAATACAAAGGAGGAAATGTGTTGATAAATGAACCCCAATAGCTAGATTTGGTAAACTTAGATATTGACTACAAGGTGTCTTTTGAGCAGGTTGGGTGTATGAGATTTTGTGAAAGAATTCAGGGGTATAACGTGCAGTTGATCAATGAGTTCTCCCTAAACTTCAATGGTGTCTATACAATCATTGCAGGGGTCACATTTCCAGTATCAGAAGAGACCATATATGCTGCCATAGAGATCCCCATACATGGAGAGAAATGGTTTAATGGTGTGCCTTTGGAGCTTATGTTTTATATTGATTTCCTCAAGCCTCGGTATAGAAAGAAGAAAATTGGTTCCATTATCCCCAGGGAGTATCTTTTAGAACCCTATGAATTTTTTAGAGTAATCCAAAGATACTTTACTTGTGAGGGTAGGTTTTTCAAGGTGTATCAATACCACATAAGACTCCTCATGCATTTCACAGGGAAAATTCCCCTAAACTTACCCTTTGATCTATATATAAGCCTAGGAAAAATGGCAGACAAAGTCTAGGCCAGGGATAACTAGCTTAAGAGAATTATGTTCCATTTATTCTTGGTCAAGTTCTTAATGGTTGGGGAGATGAGAAAGCTAAACATGGACTAGTATTCCTTCTTAAATTCAACCAATATTTTCCTGGATCCCAAAAGAGATACCCCCTTGTCTACTATAAGATTGGCCCTTAACAACTCAGGTGAAAAAGGAAGAAGTGTTGTAGAAAAGGGAAAAGGAAAGGAAGTTGAGGGTTCATCACCAAGCCAACCATAAACTTTCATGATACCATTTTCATAATTAAATATGGGTTTAACCTTATTATTTTCCAAATCATTTATTTTAGTATTAAAAGGGAATTTGTGATTAAATATTAGAAAACTGACATGTTTTCATATATCTCAAAAATGTGTGAGCTTTATCATGTGTAGGAATATGTGAAGGATTGATTCAAAAAGACTTCTCGAATACTTCCTCCACCATTTCAAGATTGGAGGAGATAATTCAAGCCTATTCCAAGGAGAAGATCATGGATATTTGGTTGTCATATCTTATCCAAGATATGAGAGATATGTGTGAGGATTTGAAGGGATAATATTTTGTAATAATGAAAAATTGGTTGAGAGAAAAGTGGATTTGTAATTATGAGATGTTTATCTTCTTTTCAAATCTCTCATGTATAAAAGAGAGTGCCTTGTCTTCATGATAGGAGGAGAATTATTATGATGTAATATTGGTTCTTGAAGAAGGAGAATTGTTATGATGTAGATTGGAAGAATTGTTATGATGTAGATTAGATTCATGAAAAGACTCTTTTTGTAAACATACTTGTTGAAGATTAATGCAAGTTTGAATTCAGTGATCTTGTGTCTCTTAGAAGTTAGCATCAACTGATCTAGAAGCTTCCATGTTAGCATTGACAAGGGCCACCGATCCAGCTTGGTAAGCTCATTGTAAATTGTTAGTGTAGATTTTCATTTCATGTACCTGTTATTTTGATTTCATGTTATCTTGTTTGATTTCACTATTCGAATTTGTTGCAAAGTGTGGTAGTGCAGGAATAGTTTGATCTCCATATTTCACCATACATGATCTTTAATGGATCATCCCACTTGTTAGTTTAGTTTCTCCATAAGTTAGAATCAAAGTTCTTCTTTTCCTTTCATGATTCATCAATGAACAGGTCCATCACCTGAGCAAGAGCTTTAGATCATATGCTTGTTTATGAGTTTTGCTTCCATCTTTCGAATTGTGAGAAGATTGTGATTTTTAAAAGTGTGTTGGTTCCTAAATGGTTTTCTTATCTAATCTATACTAAATAGACATAGGAAGCCCGGTTGATAATTTATGTTTGGTAATATATTATGCATATAATTGCACCAACTTTTTGGCGTCGTTGCCGGGGAGTTGTAAATAGTAATAGGTAGTATTTGAATTAGATTGATTTAATGATTTTGGATTGGTTTTATGGACAACCTAAGAGCGGAGAGAGGATGATAAGAAGAGAGGTAAGAACTTGTGCATCCACTTTAGTGGGGTTGCTCGAAAGTTAGGTTGTCCTCTTACTTTTATGCATAAGTGTGTTTCTCCTTATTTTATGCAAAAGTGTGTTTTTATTTATGCAAATTTAGTTTTTATGAGATAACTTATGTGAACCGATAACCTGGTGACAACAGGGTCCCAGTAAAGTAAGGAGTTCAAGTTTGGTATGTTTTATTTTTACAAATAGTTTTAATTTCTTAGTTTTAAAAATTCAAATCTTTGATGATAAATTGTTCTCCTTTTTCGATATGGTTTAACTATGAGTTTAAGCTTGGAACAACTCACTTAGATCCTTGCAAAGGTAGGGATATCCTCATCTCATAAAGAGGAGATCTTGACTGCAACTGAGGGCTTAATTACTCCTCCAAAGGAAAACAGAGAAACAACATACAAGGAACCCTGCACATCTGATGACGAACAATTATGTGAAGAGGAGATTGAGGAGGACAATACAGAGCTACAGCATGATCTGAGAAAGACAGATTGCGAGTACAAAATCCTTATCGAATGATGGTTTTAAGAGAGTACAAGGTTAGATCCATTTTATTTTTATTTTTATTTTGTTAATTTACAGTTTCAACACTTAATTTCGCACGTTTATGTATATTTTCGATTGTCAATTGCAAAATTCACACTGAACATATTCTTATTACTTTTATGCTTATGGTTACACTGGAAGTTTGACTACACTAAACTAATATCTAATTTTTCATTAGCGTAATGTAGGTAGGACGTTATTTTCAAGTTTTTAGAATAAGTATGATCTCCTCCGCACTTCATGCGATCGCGAGGATCAGAAATTAGGATGAATATGAAGTTTCAGGAATGATAAATTGTTGACAGTAAAAAAAATCTTAATCCAATTATTCAGCTTCAATTTCAAATTATATATCTCCATTTGCTAAACAAACAAATATCTTTAATAGTTTAAATTTCTCTTTTAAATCTAGAAATAATAAAAAATTAAAGCAAAAAACTAAAAAAAATTAATACAAAATAAAATAAAAATAAATTAATTAATTAAAAAAAAAAACAACATTATTTTTTTTTAAATTGAATTAGGACCTTTTTTTTATAGGAATAAAAACATTTAAATATATACATATATATTCTTTCTTATATTATTTAGATATAAATGAAGTTGAATCCATAGAAAGTGGAATCAACAAGGCCCCTATTTCAGGCCTCAATCTAACAAAAAAAAACATTACTTATTACACATCTCTTATTGCAATAGACACCCAACTTGAGAGGTACACAAAAGACCTCTTCCCCCTCTACGAAATCGATAGATTCGAAACCAACCTACTTGGACTTGCTCCTTTTCTTTGGTGTATGATTATTATCCTTCTAATAACCTACATCAATTCAGTTATCAAATCATCAACTCTTGTGAAAGTCACTGTTGGATTTGGTCGACCGTTTCCCTTGCAACTGGTGGAATTTTTTATGTTCTTTAGATGTAGAAGGATCCGGGGTGTATACGATTGAGGGATTCCATCCGAAGAGTGACTTAGTCACTCACTAGCCATGGAAGTAGACAAGAATCAAAAGAATCAGAGTCCACAACTTTTTCTTTATTTTTGGTTTCGTCTGGAAACGCACGCTCGCGTGGATCTGCCTTTTAAAATTCTACAAATACATGTACAAAACCAACAGAATGCAAGGATGAGATTCAAAATAAATGAAGTTGTGACAGACATGGATGCTCAAGAGCCTCTGCAATAAATGGGACAATGAAATGAATTCAAGACAAGGTGAGGGTCAAGAATGATGTGTACACGACATAGGCTTATGGCGATTTGGACAAACTGAGTAGATTAGTTGAAGAGGAGGTTTTCTCTGTCTATCACCCTGATGTGGGAGGCTATTATGCTCTGCAATGGGCTGCCTTGAATTCTCATATCATCCGCGCCATGCTCGAGCAGATCTGAACTCTTGGGTATCTACACCCTTTGGTGATCATGCCCCACCGAATTCCATTAATCGGGGCTCCTCCCCTTGGCAAATCAAAGCAAAGAAATAGCCAACGGTTGAGAAAATGGCTACAAAGAAAAATGATCTTACAAATTTAGTATACCATCTGTCAAACGCAATCACAAAACGAAAATAATTTCCACAAAGCATGGCATGGCTTGCACTTCATTTTGCGGTTTTCCTTTGTACTTTCTATATGGATTATTTTTATATTATTCATAACTTTCTGGATCTGGCAGTCAGAGAAATCTATGTTGGTTGGAGATGAGTTTCTCTCAAAGATAAAATATCTACTCGGATGGAGGCCTTCTCTTTCACAGCCTATTGGAATCCAGTAAACTCTACAGAAGCGGAGTATGGTCCAACTAACTCGAGCAATGCATCAACTCCCTTTGTAAGTCCTTCACAACACTTCAGACTTGGTTTAAGTCAACCAATGATGCATGGACATTCCCACGCTGGAAATCAAGGCAACCTTAGTCATAGAAATGGTGCTTTTAAAGATGGAGTAATAAGAAATGTTTCTTGTATATGAACGGTGGCCTCAATAAGAGAGAAACTTAAAAGATGCATGAATGTCCACAGCAACATTTCTATCATTGGTTGTCTAAGATTTTATACAGTGCAAACATTAAGCAACTCTCATAATTCCAATAATAATGCAACTGATTCATGGAAAGCACGTTTTGGGTTTTTTGACAGATATGACTTCGTATGCAGATGCTTTACGTAAGGTTTCTACAGCTAGTGAAGAAGTGTCTACAACTCATTGTATGCTCATGAAGAAGTTCCTGGTCATCGTGGTTATCCGTTTTGGTAACAGAGTGGGTAGCTATGGACTTAACTCTCTCACAAAAGAGTCCAAGCCCAGCAAAATGAGAAATATGTGAAAATTAATGTAGCGTAGATTATTGTTAAATGTGAGTCTGATTTTTATTCTTTTGGGGTTGGACACCATGACATCAAGCCATGAACAATAGCCTCCATCAACATCCAATATATATTGCTTGGAAACCAAGATTATACAACCATCAACAAAGAACTTGTTGGGGATACCTGATCCAGTAGAATGTCCAAATTCATCAATAACAGTACTGAGTATTTTCATCTTGAGTTCAACTAAAGTGAGTTATAGTGAAAAATGTGTATTCCATTTCAGGATCCGGTCAATATCGCCATTTAGAAATAAAAGTAACTATAGTTCAAAGCAAGAAGCTTGGCAGGTAAGTTGTGCATTAAATACAGGATCAAATTATGACAAAAGTGATGGCACATTCAATGAAGATATTCCCAGAACATCAAGGCTTGGTAGCACCTACTTGGGTATAATAGTTCGTGCAAGTGAAATCAACTCTTAGAGAAAATTAATGGAGCTCGAAGCAATTTTCCAATGAAAACTTCCCCCCTTCTCCTAGGTTATTATACAGCAAATGCATTGGCTACAATCATCGGGCAAACATGTTATTAGGATTTTGGTAGTTGGAATTGTAGTTGTTGCAATTGAGGACATTTGAATTGTTATGTATAGAAACGCCATACCCATAGCTAAGATACAATCTCTAGTTCTTATGGTAAACTTCTAGAAAGCAAGAGTCTGCTTAGGTCTTTTTGTAGATGCCTTGAAACTTGGAAGCTAAAGGTTATTATAGAAGTGATCAAAACTATAGATGGATGCTATTTTTCAATTATAAAATTTGCATAGATAACAATAATAAAATTTTGGGTAATACAAAATCAAAGAAATAATTTTTTATTTTCAAAAATAAAAACATTATAAAAATCACAAATATAAAAAATAAAATAAAAAACACTTAAAACTTAAAAATCAAAGAAAAAACAAATAAAATTGCAAATGGATCCAAAATATTTCCTGAAAACAATAATCTCCAAAAAAATTTTTTACACCTTATGATGATTTGTTTTTCTTAAGTCACTTCAAGCAACAATCAAAAATGGAATAAGCGTGCAATAGGTAAAATGCACTTTTTTTTATCTCTTTAATTTTCCACATTCGTACTTAATCTCACATTTTCTGTTCTACGATGATCTCACAAATTTTATTGCAGGATTAGTACTAAGTTTGATTGTAGGAATGAAGACGCTCGCATTCCATGCCACATTGATTCTCAAGAATCACAAAACTCTTCATAAAAGCATGCTTTATTAAAAGCTTGAAGGAGCTAATTTTTCATCGCACATGTCATGACATTTTCCACTACACCACCATCTTGTATAAAACCAATTACACCATGACATGATCATGTACCTTTCTCCTTCTAAGATTATTTTTCATCCATGTTGGAGTCCATTGTTTCATTTCCTTATCCGTCGTGACTTCACACACACCTATCTTTCCGAGTCACATACATTTCTTTATCTTTTCCCGCTCATTTTGCCTTGTCAATAAAACTATCTATCTCTCTTTCCATAACTACATTGTCTTGCCATAAACATTGTTGCTACTGAGATATTTCCTATAGTCCTACCAATCTTTTTATCAAAACTCGCATTGACTGATGTGGGATTCATTAAGGCCCACCTTTCAACAAGTCTTGCCCCATCGACCTCAGCACCTTATCTGGCATATAGACTAGAGTTACTTTGAAGTACTTGGAGGCTTTCATGCCTTAATGGAAAGTTCTCTCGATGACAATCATGGGAATACATCATTGTCCCTTGATCATCAGATCTTGCAAGTGGCTCGACATCAACTCATTCATTCGCACTTCAAAAGATGTTCTCAGGTACCTTGGCACTCATTGACATCAATGGTCATTTTGCCTCGCATTGGTTAACAACATTAATCAATGGCCGTTAATCCAATGAATTCTCTTCATGCTCGACATCGACACATTCATTCGCATGACTAGAATTGTACCATTGGGTTTAGAAGTGGGTGAAGACTATACAGTTTTCCATGACTCCATCAGTAGTTGCAGCAGTATTTTTCCAGCCATATGAGAGTACCACAATTCCACTCTCATACTTCCTCTTTTCCATGATTCATCAACAATGGTTCAGATTTCTCCAAAGCACATTCTTTGATCCAATAGTTATAACAGTCGCATCTACAACAACAATCACATTTCACATGATCATGCAACAATGACATCTTCCATGCTCCAGTAGCTGCATCCGCCATATTCCTATTGCATAGTTCATCAACATTTTGGGTAAGTGGAGGTATGTTGTTTTCTACTCTTTAATCATGCAATTCCTTACATGCTAGAGGGAATGAATTTGGAAAAATACCTCACCATGCTCCCTTTCCTTTTCACTTCTATAACTCATGCCACATTGCATGAGGACATGCAACCAATTTAGTTGGGGGGTGGGACTATATTCTCTCTCATCACTCCATTTTTCCACTGCCATTCCATTTTTCATCGCATTTACCATTTACAAACATTTTTTTTCTTCCAACGATACTCTATTGCACTTTGCTTCATAATCATTGATATACAGATTGACATGATTCAAAAATATGCAAAATGGATTTCCTATACTCAGTGATGTTTCCTTATGCACATTGATAGCTTATTTTTTTCCAGCAAGTAAATGGGTAAATTATTATCATAACATCAAGAGAACAAATAACAAAATGAATGTTGTTTACACAAGAACCAACATTCTCTATATTCATGGTTGTCACACAAGAACCAACCATAAGATAATTTCAGTTGTTACTCATGTAAATCCCATCCTGAAAATATTCATTATCATCACTCAAAGCCAAAATTCAGATGCCAATAATCTCTTGAGAAGATCCATGCACAGTTGCATGCAGACATGCAACAAGTTCAGTTGGGGAGTATGTTGGGACTAAGAAATGTCGTATTTTCATCCACATTTCCCTTCATCATACTTCACATTTCATTGCCCCATTAACCTTTCATGATACCATTTTCATAATTGAATATGGGTTTAATCTTATTATTTTCCAAATCATTTATTTTAGTATTAAAAGGGAATTTGTGATTAAATATTAGAAAATTGACATGTTTTCATATATCTCAAAAATGTGTGAGCTTTATCATGTGTAGGAATATGTGAAGGATTAATCCAAAAAGACTTCTCGAATACTTCCTCCACCATTTCAAGATTGGAGGAGATAATCCAAGCCTATTCCAAGGAGAAGATCATGGAGATTTGGTTGTCATATATTATCCAAGATATATGACAGATATGTGTGAGGATTTGAAGGGACAATATTTTGTAATAATGGGAAATTGGTTGAGAGAAAAGCGAATCTCTAATTATGAGGTGTTTATCTTCTTTTCAAAGCTCTCATGTATAAAAGAGTGTGCCCTCTCTTCATGAGAGGAGGAGAATTATTATTATGTAGATTAGGGAGAGAATTATTATGATGTAAGATTGGTTCTTGAAGAAGGAGAATTTTTATGATGTAGATTAGATTCATGAAAAGACTCTTTTTGTAAACCTACTTGTTGAAGATTAATGCAAGTTTGAATTCATTTATCCTGTGTCTCTTAGAATTTAGCATCTGCTAATCTAGAATCTTCCATGTTGGCATCGACAAGGTCCA
>JASDQU010355624.1:1337-12100 GCA_032191745.1 Picea mariana
TCAAAGGTTGAGAGCTGACCATAATCACTAACTTTCTCCATCTATTGTTATTTTAAACATTAAGAACATATTTTAAATAAGGATATGAGAACACTACACAAAGTTATTTGTCAAAGGAGAATTTGATTGCTTTTACTGGAGCCTCTAGTAGTGTTAACAATGTTTACCGTGTGCATCTACCTCATTTGCTTCGGGGATAATTTTCTTTTTTTAAATCTTTTAGATTACATCAATGTAGCTATTTTTTATTTGGAGGAGATAAAAATGGAGACCATTATATGTTGATGTCATCTTCCACTTAACTAGACTGTGCTTACATCACCATGCCACTTGTCATCCATTCGAGCATTTTGGGGGCGAGTTAAAGTGGTTTCATAATACCACCCCTATGTACCAAAACGAATGGGGTTGTGAGACATTATCACCCATTAATAAAATGGTTTATAATTTAGGAACTTGACCCCTTGTTGTCTATCATGCACTTTCATGAGTTGAAATAAGTTGAGATTGTGGATATTGGATCTATATGAATGGTCTGATCATGTTTGTTGAATTTTCATTTCAAACCATGTATGTTCTCTATTGTGTGTAAAACAATATGGAAACGAGATGTATTATATAAGGTATTTAATCTAAAATAAGGAGTGAATGATAGGGGAAACTTGAAGTGAATAAAACTCAAATAGAGTCATTGTAAACCGTTCAATATTGAACAAACAACTACAATATCTACATTCTCTATCTACATCATCAATGAGGCTACATACCAAAGAAATTATGGGGTTGATCCCTCCTTGAATGGAAAAGTGGGTCACTCTCTCCTTGTATGGGTTTTCTCCTCTACACACTCTCCTTACTGGAATGTGTCGATCCAATGCAAATGTCAGCGGGTTGCTCCTCTATGCACTCTTCGTACTGGAAGATGGGGTCTATCCAATGGAAATTTTAGTGGGTTTCTCCTTTTTTCACTCTCCTTATTAGCAAGTGGGGTCAATAAATGCGGTGGTCAATCGATTTTGGAGTGGGTTTATTTGGTCACGGGTTTGGCTCCATAGTTATTTTTGTGTTTGATTTTTGTTTTTTATTTTTGTTTATTTTTTATTTGTTTTTATTTTTTGTTTATTTTTATTTTTATTTGCTTGTAATATAATTTATATTATTTTTTTATATAATATGTGTTATATAGTTATATATAACCCCCTTAACCCCTAAACCCCCCTAACCCCATAATCACTAAATCCCCTAACCCCTCAACTCCCTAACTCCTTAATCCCTAACTCCTAACCCCTGACCCTAAATCACATCCAAAGCCCCCCAAAAATATTTTTTGTGTTAAACCTTGTAATGGATACCATATGACACTTGTAGCTCAAAGATTACATTTAGGCCATGGGTAGTGGTTTTGGAGCATGCACACAGTTCCTATGGTGGATGAGGGTGGAGGGTTAAAAAGCTATGGTTGATTATCAATACTAGCTTATAGTTATAATCAATCAACACATGCTCAATATGGGTTAGGAGCTTATAGGTTGGTGGGTTATGAGAGAAATCAAGGTCAATGACTTCTAACCAACCAATGATGCAAAAAATGGCATAAAACTTAACAACACATATTTAACCCATATAAGAAAATACTTTAAAGAGAATAAATCATAGAAAATATATAATCACATACCTCAACCTACATTTCAACAATTCAATATCATTAATATTCTTCTTTTTCCAACTCCACATCTATATCATCTAGTTCAAAATCAACATTGAAAGGATTGTCCATAGAAACATCATCATCAATGTCATTTTTGATAATTTCATTGTCAATCTGATCATAGACAACATTGTCATCTACATCTACTTCAACTTCTTCATATTCCTCATCTAACACATCCACATGTAGCCATGATTAAGGTTGTGTTCATGGTATGTCTCTCAATATTTGTCCTAGTTAATATTATGCAGGCCCCATGGTGAAAAATCCATGCCCTAAAAGGGAATAATGCATAAAAATAGGGCATGATGAAAAATGCATGCCTTAAGAAGAAAATTGCATGCCTTGTGTTGGTAATTGTATGTCGACCTTATGAAATTACATGAAAATAGGGTGGTATGGAAAATGCATGTCCTATTACGGAAAAATGCATGACTCAAGTTGAAAATGCATGTTGCATGCGTAAGATTTCATATTTGCATAGTAAGGAGGAATATGAAAATTCTTGTTAATGACAAATGCATTCTTTCACTATAAAGATGCATTCCCTTGACATGTTTTGCAGCCCTATTATGGACTAAACCCTAAATGGTTCTTCCTTAGCCCATATGAATAGTTTTCATAGGAAGATGAATGAAAATGGATGTTTATCCATTGTGTATGATTGATGCTAATATGAAAAATATTATAACAACCCCAAACCCATGTTTGAAAATCTATTTGGAAACATACTTAAGTAGTTAACCTTGTATGTTTAGTTGTTGCAACTTTTGGGAATGACATTGCTTGAATCCATAATTCAGGATAATATGACTATGTTAGGTTTTTTTTGTTCAACCTTAATGAAAATGATTGAAGGTTGTTTTACAATCTTATTTAATGGTGAATATAAAGGTATATTGTATTCCTTTGAAACTATAATTATTTTTTTTACATGTATGCTCCAATGGTGGATTATATATGTGAGGCATTGCAATGGTGGATTCTATAGCTACCTCATTATGACAATAGAAGTTAAATTTTATAGAGAGCCTAAGTCTTACAGAGATGAAAGTATGATAGGGAAATGCAAGCATGTCAAGAGCTTAAAAAACACAAGCATATGCCAATTTAGTTGTGCCTAAGTCCTAAAATATTAGAAACTGGAAGTACTTGTAAGTCTCCCACACCTTTGATTGATTTCAAATGCATGCAAGATATCTTGCTTAGCCATGTAATTTGAGATTGAGTGTGTGTTTATTTATCCTCACAAATTGTGCTATTTTTCTTTCAAAATTACCCTTTGACACATTCAAACAATCATTTTTTTATTTTCTAGGTTATAATGCCCAGCCAGGGAAAACCCCCGAGCACTTTCCCTCATTTCAAGGATTTTACCCCGTGTGTTACAAGATTTTTACCATGTGACTTTGGGTCATGTCACAACAAATCCTGACTATATTTAAAAGACAAACCCTACTCTCACACACAGAAACTTGGAATAAAATAACTACTTTGGAAGAGAGAATATAAGAGGTCACACCTTGTATACTATGATTTGATGTCATTCCTCACTCTCGACCTTTGATCTGCTCTTGATCTGTGACGATACAACGTACAAAAGGAAATCAAGTCTATGTTGCAACAAGGTAGTTACTAAATCAAGTTGTACATGTAATGTACACATTCAAATATGTAAATCAAGTTAACATATATCAATAGATTGAACAATATTACAAAAATATGGAGGGAAAGAGAAATATTTTATTGAAAATAGTATAAGAGGGTAGTTACAACCTAACTCTAAACGCAGACACTACCTTGAATCCAACCACCTAGGTTCCTCCACTGATCCTTCAAGCATCAACTCAGCACAATGAATATTTCTCGAATGAATCAAATGGGATATGAACACACCCTATAGTCATATATGAGAGGGGAAGGAATGATGGAAAACAATTTTCCAGATTAGGGGGATGCTACTCAGAGGAACAAATAAATAGGAAAGCTTGCAAATTTGTCTGCATAATCTTGCACCTAGTTTCTCCTCCCATCCATGCCCCCAATAGGTGCTTATATACCATCCTTGAGGGGTTGGTATAACACAGTTTGTACACTGGAAAATAGAGTATTTACGTGATTTGCAAACATGTGAATAGAGTATGGCAACAAAAGTGTTTTTTTTAAGATGATTTTGATGGAGAAGAATGGGATTTAAGTTTGCAAGCTAGGGAATGGAATAGGTCATCTCACAAATAAAAATTTGGTGTGTAAATTTGTGGCATGATAGATGCCCCCTAATGTATGAGGTTAGAAGAGAAATTGATGGTCGAAATACATTATAACTATGAGAGGTGAGGATGCACTAATTTAATTCCAATGAAAGTTCTTGAACAACTAATCCAAGAACATAACCGTTAACAGAAATCAAGTAAGATTATTATCTTCTCGATTTGGGCATACCCATGCTCAGAAGTAATATAAGGATGGCCACCAAATCAAGTACACTGTGGATCCATGAGTAATGAAAGCATAACCGATGTCCATGGCCATGAAAACTATACACAATGGATCCATATAGAAGTAGCAATCATGGCCATGAAAAATACACAATGGATCCATGCAAATGTAGATCATAGCCACGAATGGATACACATTGGAGATATGTCTCCAAATCAAATCAAAGGATATCTGAAGTCAATGAAGAGAACAAATTGATCCTCTTCAAGTACCAATGTCTATGGGGGTAGTACAATCAATATAGGTCGGGTATAAGCACAAAATATGTGATGCTCGTAATTCACCCAAAGTCATCAAAATGATCTAATGTGGTACAAGTCTACACTATGTGAATAAATGTGTTGAATTTGAACAAAGTGAGACACCATTTAATTACCGGTCATTAATGTGTATTTTTAACAAATGCAAGATAACCCACTAATGATGATAATGGGCATCAAGGTACCTAGTACAATCTAAAAAGTGTGAATAAATGAGTTGATGTTGAACACCTTATAACATCTACCGATCAAGGAACATTTATGTATTCCACTGTCAATAGTGAGGGAACCTGCCACTAATTACTGCAAGCCCCAAGGTACTAAAAATGACTCTAGATCCCTATCCCGTAGAAATATGTGTTGATTTCGATAGGAGGATATACATTGGAATAAGGAAATTAAGGCATCCCCCGTCATCCAACATGAGGAGTAGAAAAAGGACAAATATTTTGAAGGACCCAGAAAAACATATTTTAAGGACCACACTGAGGTACAACTCCGACATGCCCCAAATGGAATAGTGCAGGATAGAGACTCTCTTAATAGTAGCCAATGATGAAGACTATTGACAAAGATGAGGAATCCTTTAATGGGGTCAAATGGAAACCAAGGTACCACATGAATCCCTATGTGTGATAATTTTGTTGACGTTGAACAGAAGGTAAAATTCTCAGTCAACGACCAATGTTGGTTTTTCATATGTTGAGTGCAAAGTCACCTATCAATGATGGAAATAGGCCTAACGTGAAACTCTAGGTCATACTCTCAGAGAAATGAGTCATAGTTTATAATATCATACCTACCATCAAGAATGAAATGGGGAGCTTCTATACTAGCATGAGCGAGATACAAATATACTTGTGAAACTGAGATGTACTTGATGGACACAGGAAGGCCGACCTGGAAAGCCAAGGATTTATGTAGAATGGTCAAATCAAGCTAAAACTTCCCTTGAACAAAAGCATGACACATTATGTGACTTAGGAAACATGGATTACAAGTTGGGATACATCTGTTATATAGTAGGAATCAATAGACGCTCCATATGACTAGAAGAATAACTAGCCAATAGATATTATGCTCAACAATGAGAAAACAGTCTCATGAAGCCATACTAAACCCAAAATAATTGAGACATTGACTCAAAGATTGTGCTTTGTTCAAGGGTGACAAGATTGTTTCCAAACAAAGAGATAGACGCTTTCCCCCCTCTTTTTGGTTTTTCAATTTTTTTTTCTTTGTCATATTATCAAAGCCTAATAAGAATAAAAGAGTGTTATAGTATAATGGAGGAAATGAGTGTTGTGGAAAAGAAAAATAGTTCTAGAGCACAAGGAACACACCTGTGCTCAATGCAAGGAATCATGTGTAGGATAAGGACACTCAAGGGAATGTCTCCTCCAGTGATAAAGGTGTTGAGTCACAAAGGCATAAATTGAAAGGCTAGCAATTGGTAGGAATGGTATAATCAAATGGTTCAACAACAACAAGTTAAAGTCGGCATTAGGCCTTGAAGCATGAGTAGCCAATATGCGATGAAGTTACAACTACAAAAAAATTGGAAGCTCTATGGGTAATTTAGCCAAAAATAGATTGAGAGGAAATCATGAGGCTTCAACACAAATACATGGTATGACTAAACAAGTCTTTTGAGATTATAGAAAAGTTGTAGCATGGGTGTCAAAAATGCCAGTGAGATACTAACTAGGACACCCATGAAGATTTAATATATACCATCTGTAAATGAAACCTTTAAAGTATCTTAAAGGTATGATGATGTGAATGAATGGGGTGGACCCTGTAGAAAATATGTGAGTGATACAAACAAATGCATCATGCAGGTGGAATGGAACCTATTCTATATTCCAGTAAAGAACACAATACCTTCTAAAGAGTACGAAAAATGTTGACATATGTAGTAGCATATGTTAGAGGGAGTCCCGTAGGTAATGGCCAAAAAATGATTGAGAAGAATATATGTAGCTTCAATGTAAAGTCATGGCAGGACTAAACAAGACTCTTGAGCCTATGAAAGTACTTCAGTATGGGTGCCAAACTGAAAAAAGGTTCTAACTAGGGCACCCATGAATGGTAAGCTCTACCACATGAATTACGACACTTCTAAACAACAAACAAGGTTTTGTGTCTCAATTCAGTGGGGTCAATCCTAAGGAAAAATGAAATAGGAAACGATTAATGCAAAAATGCACGGAGGGAAAATCTAACCTATATGTCAGTTTCAAGATCATTAACTGTCAGAATGGATCAACAGGGAAGAAAAAGTACCAAATAAAAATGTCTTCAAAGTCATGTATATACTACCAAAAACACACACCCAAAAGTTAATAAGTGCAATATAGAAACCTCTAATAAAAAAAAGTTCTATGGGATACGAAACATCAAAACAAAAAACCCTAAAAGTAAAATATGTATAGAGGACTGCACAACTTTGTGGCTTATGCATAGTAGTGCTCCAGGTAGAGCCCATTACTAGGATCAAGTAGAGGTTTTATTTGGTAACCAACCTGTAAATTTTCCAGTTCAGGAAGAGGTCGAAAACAAATAATCATAGCTTCAAGGATAGCCTCATCTTAAGGAAACTCAACATCAATGAAACTGGGGCTCGACAAGACATAGATACCAAGGCATGAAGTCTCGCAAATAGTAAGATGAGACTTAAGAGGAAGCACCAAATTACTCGGGCCAATAGGGGGAAGAAAGGGCTCCCATCCCCCCATTGGATAAAACACTTGATCAATTGAAAATACCTTGTCTCTAGAAGGAGAACACAATCATAAATATCTCATCTCAGGAGAAATTGAACATCGAGGATAAGATGCCACATAATTCACCTATGGCGAGGAAGAGTATACTCAAACACTAGGAATAGACAAAGGGGAAACCTGAGATGATACTGAACTAGGATGGTGATTATCATATGAAAGTTGATCAATAGTGACAATGCTTCCATTGTGAGGGAAATGCATCACATGAAACAACGTAGACACCATATCCTTCATAACATAAACACAATGACAACCAAGAATCATATTGAATTCTAAAGGGCCTAGCACCACTAACAAATTGATTAGAATATTCTTCCCACCTAACATGATAGGAAATTGAGGAAGAATCCTAAAACATTCACTAGGTCTTCTGTCGAAAGAGTGGAACTCACTGGTAGCTGACAGAATCTTGGGAGAATACAAATC
Source organism: Picea mariana (assembly GCA_032191745.1). Taxonomy (NCBI): domain Eukaryota; kingdom Viridiplantae; phylum Streptophyta; class Pinopsida; order Pinales; family Pinaceae; genus Picea; species Picea mariana. Next base: position 9,017 of record JASDQU010355624.1, read on the forward strand.
TTGCCAAGCCGAGGAGGATAAAATATTTGCAGAGGATCCTTCATTTTCAATACATTGATGAACACCTTTCAACATAGATTCAACAAGAATCGTTATCTGGAAAGGTATAGAAGAAGGAAGGTGAGGCTCTACAAGATCATTCTAATCAAAGGAAACCATCATAGAACTTGGAGGGAGCATACTAGAAGAGAGTGGAATGCCCCCTTGTTTAGAAGGTACTGAACTAGAAATGATAAAGACATAGTTGAAATATGCATCACTCCTCGAAAGGAGAGTGGTATCGTCCAAATATTACGTTGGCTCGACCAATTTGGAATATTGATCACTCTCCAAGAGAAGAGTGGGATCAGTTGAATATTGCATCGACATGACCACTTCCTCAACCACTAGTTGAATATGATGCAAGAAAACATGGTTAAGAGACGCATCACCCCCAAAATGAGACTAGTATCGACCGAAGATGGGATCGTCATGATCAATTTATTAACCAATGATTGATTAGATTGTTCTGAAACCGAAGATGAAATAGAACTAGAAGGGCCTTCAGACAAGGACCACACTCTTCGTACCACTGCAATAGTAGGGAAAAAATGAGTAAGGTGATCTCCTTTTCAAAGCTTAAAAGGGAACTTGGGCTTACGTCTTATTCTCCTAGGCTTCTCAAATGTATCAATGCCCCCAACATGACTTGCAGTGGCCGGTGGGTTGCCTCCAGTATGACTTTCAATGTCTAGGTGTTGATCTCCAACATGACTTGTAGAGTTTGGTGACGTTTGTCCAATATGACTAGCAATGACTAGACTTTCTCTCCCAACATGACTTGCAGAGGATGGTTTCTTGTATTCAACATGACTTGAAAAGGTTGTTGACATATATTCAACATGAATAGAATAGGTTGGTTTCGTGCTCCCAGCAAGGCTAGCAGAGGTCGGTTGTTGAACTGTAGTATGACTTGCAAGGACTAGGACCTTTCCCCTAGCATGAATTGCATAGGTTGGGTGTTGGTATTCAACATGACTCACAAAGTTTTTATACCTATGTCCAACATGACTCGCAGAGGTTGGTGAATTATTTTTAGTATGAATCATAGGAACTAGACTTGTGCTTCCATCATGACTTTCAGTGGCTAGTTTCTTTCCCCCAACATGACTAGTAGAGGTTGGTGATAGGTCTCCAACATGACCAGCAAAGGTTGGTGACTTTTTATTTGTATTCTTCCTCTTCCTATTCCTTTTAGAGTTATGGTTAATAGTAGCAAGAATTTCACCAAAAGAGGGATAAGGAGAAGGAGTAGACTTCACTAATGCAGAAGGGAAAGGATCAACATCCATATAATTCTCCTGAAATAAGGTGCTTATCTGAGAAGCATAAAGAGAATTTGGTACATTCGGAGTGGTCCAAAACTAAACTAGTAGTCCTAGATTCAACCCAAGAATGTTCAAAGTGGCCATCAAGGGGGCACCAACATTTCCAAAGAATGGAAAATCACCAGAATCCTTATCGGAAGGGGTGTCTTGGTCAGTATCCTCAAGAAATTTGGCCATGACCTTCTTATGCACAAGTTCGTCCCTTGTGGGATTGTTCATTTCCATAAAAGTCTCACACACTAACTCTAGCAAACCAGTGGTATAAAAACCCATGCCTTCCAAGAGGTGACTCCATGATTTTAAGAGAAAGACCAAAATTCATTCCCAACCAATGGAGCGGTTGATCAACCACTCTGAATCAATTATCCAAAAGCGGTGATGCTAACACAACCTAAGGCCAACTATTCAAATCAACACTCCACTAAAAATTCCCAAGAGAAACATCGCAAACAAACAACGTTTCCAAATCTTCGGCCTAGGTAGATAAGGTCTTGAGTCCAAATCAATGAAAAAGTGGAAAGAGACCTTCCAAACGAAGGCACAGGTTGATTAAGTCATATGAACCAGCGAACGAAGGAGTGAGAATAAATTATACCGAACTCCACTGACCATCCTTATCTGGTTCAAGCACCCATGCTTCATGGGTCACCCTCCAGCAGTACTAAAAAGTGTGATATGAAATTTTCCTAAGGTACCACAAGAAACCCACCGTAGTCACTTCTGAGATCCCTAGGAAAAGAAACTAAGGTCACCAACTCACAGTCAACATGTGGGGGGTATAGTCGACTGTCAAGAATGGACGTATGGGAAGGGTAACTAAGCCTGAATCTCTTCCATAGGAATGTCTACAAAATGGTCGGTGTGACTTCAAAAAATCTCAAACTAAGTATGGAGCTTCCAAAGGACTGATGCCAAGAGGGTCAATTTCACTTCAAGAAAACTTCAATCGGGTTCAAAATTTGGAGAGGAATGACATCCGATGAGTCAATGTCACTTCAGGAGAAAACCCCAAATACACTCAATCCACTACACTCAGTTAATCCTTGGAGGGGTTATCTCCTAAACTCTCCTTTGTGCAACCTTGTGTTTGAATCCTGTGTGAGAGGAGCTTCCCGACTAATGAGAAATTAGGTTTTTCACTCCTTAGATTAGACTCCTAAGTTTGTTTTTGAAATTGGATAAATTAAATCTCCAACCTAAACCAAGGCCCTAGCCTAAAATTGTAACATCTCTGTTGTCAAACCCCATACTAGCGATATGTATTGTAAATGTAGTATGTGGCTGAGAGCCAAGTGATGTATATTGTAAATGTGATGTATGGTCGAGATCCAATATGTAAACGATGTAAATTGAAATATAATGAAGGAAATGTATCACTAGCTACAAATGGACACAAAGGAATATTGGGGGCTAAGTATCCACAAGAGAGGGTATGGGTCCAAGGGGAGGAGAGTTACCCATATCTATTAAACCAAAACCCATTTCCTATTTTTTCTCTAAATTATCCTTTCCATGGACCTTCCATTAGTTGTTGAGTGTTCTAGAGCCCAATCATTAAATTCATGTAAGAGGGTTGGTGTGAGATTCACTTCTCATATTTATTGAGAGCATGGGGTCTGCATACAATCAGCTTTGGGAAGAGTGGAAATCAAGCAAGCAAGAGAAAGAGAGGAAATTCATATGGTTAGGGGACCAGTTTTGACAGATTCTGCAAGAT